>SKCR01053910.1:0-83914 GCA_019454045.1 Zanthoxylum bungeanum | reverse complement strand
TAACTCACTAAGTGCCAACTCTCATACCCATGGTGATGACAACTAGCTAATATCTCTTTAAACCTCTCCCAAGTTTGATAAAGGGTTTCATTGTCTTTCTGGGAGAAGGTAGAAATCTGTCTTTTCAGGGCATTAGTCTTATTATATGGGAAGTATTTATTGAAAAATGCATGTATCATCTCACCCCTAATCCTATCGAACATGGTCTTAAAGAGTACAACCAGCTTTTAGCTCCATCCTTAAGGGAAAAAGGGAAGAACTTAAGTCTAATTGTGTCTTGTAGTCCCGAATCTGTCATGAAAGGTTGTTACAACCTCCTCAAACACCCTAATGTGTACATAAAGGTTCTCATTCTCCAAACCATGAAAGGTTGGGAGATACTGTATCATTCCAGGTTTAAAGTCTATATGTGGTGCATTAAGGGGGAAATATTATGCATGATGGTGTAGCTGTGCGAGTGAGATGAAGGTACTCCTCAAGAGTCCTAATAGGTGGTCTCTCGTACTCACTCATGTTGTGTATGCTAGATGTAGATAGTGTGGCAAAAAGGTTCTCAAATAGATTTTCTGAATCTGAATCTTTCTATTCAATTCTAACAAACCTACCAAACTGATCCCTAAGTCTAGGCATGCACTCAACGCAATTAAAATAATAAATAGAAATAAAAGAATTGAAACAAAAAATAAAAATTTAAACTAAAACTAAAACTGAAATAAAATAAATAAATAAATAAAGATGGAACGAAGTTACCGCTTTGTTGACCAAGCAAACATGCTCATATTGATTGTAAGCTGTCTCCCTGGCAACGGCGCCAACATTTGATTACGCCCAAAAAGTACTTATGGTTATCGCAGTATAGTTGGGGTGTCGATTCCTCAGAGAGATGGTTACAATGAACTAATTCACTTAAATAAAACGTTAGCAATAACTTGATTAAAGAAAGAAGTTTAATTGGTAATGTAAAATAAAAATGATGAAAAGTACGTAAGAGTTATCAGTAGAGAAAAGCAGCAAATCGTCGGGAATCCCTCTTGTATCAAATTCATATATTCAGTAGTTGATTCCTTTTATTACTCAATTGAAGATTTCACATCCCAAACCAACAATCGGAAAATATTTCAATCAAAAACATATTAAATTCTAAGGTAATCGATGAATTATTTTCTCTATGTTACCAACACACAATGTTATCATTATGACCTATCTAACGTCGACAATATACCCACAGGCAATACTGCAGCAGAAGATCAACTCATAAAACAACATTACCAGTCAAGAAGCATGATTATTCCTATATGCAAATTGGTAAAACAAAATCTCTGGATTCATAAATCAAAAGATAATAAAGAATAACAAATCGTCTACCATATTAAATGTTGAAGAGTATTTAGGAATAAAAAAACATGAATATAAGAACTTAATTACAAGAGTTCATCATTAGCTTTGCCTAAGAGATTAGTTCTCCATATAGAAGAGAGACATAGCCTTGATAGATCGGAGGAACATCCTGTCTGGCATGAAGCTTCCTCGTTCTTCTCTCTCAAATATGTGACTTCAACCCCTTTTTGTATGCTTTCTCTATGTTTTTCTCCCCATTTTCTCTTCTTTTAGGGTTTTGGTTGAACTTATATTTATATAGGGAAGTCTCAGAGTTCTCGTGCGCAAAAAACACGACTAAATTAAGTTTATGGGGTCTGTCGGGGTGCCGCGACACCGGAAAGTAGTGCCGCAGTGCCAAACTTGCTGGATTTCAGTATGTGGTGAAGCTTAAGTCACGTCGCGACGCCACAGGTTGGGCGTCGCGACGCAAGGCCATTTTTCTGGTCTTGTATTTTCTTCATTTTCGCTCTTCCCGCATGCTTCCGATGCATCCGCAAGGTCGCGAAACATGTGTAATTTCTCCAATATCCACGTTTCATTGCTTCCTAATAATAAAACATAAAATAAACTATAATTATGATAATCAAGCCGAATTAGCGATATTCAAAGTACATTTTCATGCACTTATCAGAGGTCGAGTTGGAAGATTTATAATGTTATGCAATTTTCGTAATTACAAGAAACTATGGGTATATATAGAGAAGTTTTTGGAATTTACGTTTAGGCCCTCGCGAAATTACAATAGAGCCCCTGTCATGGGGCTTTCTCGAAAATTCATATTTTTGAAGCTCTTCTGATGTAAGTTTCGAAACGTGTTCAACATGAAAGTTGTTCGTCTTGAACAACCGAGTCTGATGGTTCAAGCATCAGCTCAATCAAAGTTTTTTTTGCTATTTTTATAAATGAAAAAAGAAATATTTACACTTATAACGATATAAAAAGAAATCGCGTAACCGGTTCTCGAAACCACGCGCTTTCCAACGCGACGAAACTTCACTTAAAAATATTTCAACCTATTTTCCAACACATAAAGTCTTATATTCGAATATCATTCAGTTCCAAATTCTAAATTTCAATTTGGAAATCTTTCAAAACCGTTCCGAAAAATATTCAGGATATTACATGGAGTTCACTCATTCTTACCAGAAGTATAAGAGTATCTTTTTTAAGGGTTGATTCGATACTTGAATAATTAGAGCGTTCAAGTCTTTCTATTGCGAATAGAAAGATTTATATTTGTAGTAGTTATGAATAAATTGTTCATTAGAGAATCAATGATACTTAAGGTATAAAATAATTAGAGGGGTATAACGAACTTATGACCTGACTCTAATTATGAGATACTCATGAAGGGCCAATCCATCTGTAATGATTATATTGATGGACACCGAAGTTTTTCGGCTTATATTTTCCATCTACGGCAACGAGAGTTCAGCTTCGAGTTTTTAGTGGAATAACATGAAGTTAATAATTAGAAATATTTAATTAAAGAGTTTAATTAATATTTCAGGATTATTGGAGCTCGGAACTATAGGTTTATTTGGTCCCCGTGCTAGCTCAATAAACTATAGCAAACCTAATATAATTGGATTGTCTAATTATATGCTCACATACATATATTTATATATCATTAATGTGATTAATAATATAATTTATCACAAATGAAAAACTATATTAAACTAGTTTAATATAATACTTTCCAAAATTATTTGATTATGAGATAATCAAATTATAATTATGATATAATTATACATCATTAATGATAATGCTAAATTATGAGATAATTATGATGTCATTATTATGATAATGATATAAGCATTATTTAGATAAACCATTATGGCTTGCCATAATGTCTAAGCATTTTGTCTAAAATTAGGTATGACCTAATTACCTAATCTTGGTCCACTTTACATGCCTTTGGTTTGTATTTTCACTTCATTGTGTTTGTCATTACAAAGGAATGACATATGAGGATTAAGGTTGTTTGGATTTGGAAATGAATATGATCTCTAACATTTTGCTCAAGGGTGGGGCAAATAGTCTAACAATTTCTCAAGAGTTGTGAAAGAGTTAGAGATAAAAACAAATCCAAAAACTTTATCAAGAGTTGAGAAAGAAGAAAATTTTCTCAAGTGTTAAGAATAGATAGAAACTTTGAGTGAGTTAAATCTTCATCGACTTCATTCACTTTTTTCAAAAGGCCAAAACATTAAAGAGAGAGTTTCTTTTTAATTCTATCAAGTGTTGAAAGAATTAAAAGAAATAATTTGTGACAACATACTACTCTAAAGAGTTTAGAGAACAATCTTTGTGAGTGAAGCCCACACTTCGATTTGTTTATTTCGAGACATAGTTCGGAAGATCGAGTGGTGGATCCAAGCATCGGATCTCAAGGAAACTTATTCATAACAATGGGAAAATCCTATCACCAAGAGTTAGTGGAATTTTGGTATTCAAAAAAGGGAGAAGGCAATAACTTTTTCAAGGTCAATCTCGGAGCCAAAGGCATTTCCGCTGCGCATAAGGAAATCGTTTCCTACATCTCATACCCATCACCTATATATGCTTATCAAATAACTTAAGAGAAATGGTCTTGGTAAGTGAGTCTGCTACATTGTCCTCACTTTGTATCTTGCATACGATAATGTCTTCACACGATATAATCTCTCGAATTATATGGTACTTTCGTTCCACATGCTCCGATTTTTTATGTGCCTTAGGTTACTTTGCTTGTGTAACAACTCGGGTATTATCACAATGCAAAAGAATTTGATTCTCAATACTTGGGATAACTCTAAATTATGTGATAAATTTTCTAACCCGGACACCTTCTTTTACAGCCTTAGATGTTGTAATATATTCTGCCTTGGTGGTGGAATCAGCTATCGATCACTATTTGGAATTTTTTTCAACTGATTGTAGCATCGTTAAGTGTCCCAATGAAGACTTTCTATCATCCGGATTTGATTGGAAATCTGAATCCGTATACTCATTAGAATGTAATTCTCATTCTCCATAAATCAAGAACTTACCCTTGATACCTTTAAAATACTTTAGGATATGTTTAATGGTCATCCAATGGTCATTACCCAGATTGGACTGATATCTACTGGTTACACTAACCAATTGACTAATATCAGGTTTCGTACATAACATGACATACATGATGCTACCCAAACATGAAGCATAAGGTTGGTTAGACATTCTAATATTCTCATCCTCAGTTTGCAGACACATTTTCTTCGAAAGACGTATACCATATCGAAAAGGTATATTAACTTTCTTACAGTTACTAAAATTATACATTTGTAAGATCTTATCTATGTACGTGGCTTGCGACAATCCAATAAACATCTTTTCTCTATCTCTATAGAGTTTTATGCTCAAGACATAAGAAGTTTCACCCATGTCTTTCATAGAAAAGTTTTATAGAGATAAGCTTTCATGCCCTGCATCATCCTGATATCATTCCTAATGAACAAGATGTCATCCATATAAAGCACTAAAAAACCACCATACTTCCATTAACCTTTTTATATACACAGGATTCTTCAGTATTCTTGTGGAAACCCGATAATCTAATAACCTCATCGAATCGAAGATTTCAACTCCGTGAAGCTTGTTTAAGTCCATAAATGGCTTTTTAAGCTTACAAACCACACCTGAGTCTTGGTTGGATACAAAACCCTCTGGTTGTTCCATATAGATTTCTTCATCAAGAGATCCATTCAGGATTACCGTTTTGACATCCATCTGCCAAATCTCGTAGTTGTGGTAGGCAACTATAACCAATAAAATCCTGACAGACTTTAGCATCACAACTATTGAAAATATTTCATCAAAGTCGACACCAAGTCACTGTGTGTAACCTTTTGCAATCGGTCGGGCCTTAAAAGTTTCAACCTTTCCATCAAGCCATTGTTTCCTCTTGTAAAGCCATTTACAACTGATATGAACAATTCCTTCCGGAAAGGGAACTAAGTCCCAAACTTAATTCTGATGCATAGAGTCTAACTCTTAGATAAAGTGGCTTACTGCCATTTTACGGAGTTGATGTCCAACATCATTTCTATGTAAGTCCTCGAGTCAGTATCTTTTGTTAAGAGCATTACACGATCATTGTCTTGTGTCAAATATAAACTTTTAGGAGGTCTTATAACCTTGCTCGACCTACGAATTGTGTCTTTCGAAGGTCCTTCATCTTCTTGAACCCCATGCTCCTTTTGTGGTTTGTCGGTTACAAGTTGAACTTCATCAAGTTCGACTTGTCTATGATTACCTCCCTCAGCCAAAAATTCTACCTCTACAAATTTACCGAAGCAAGCCACGAACATGTTTCGATGCTTGGAATCATAGAATGAATATCATTTCGTAATGGAATGATTCCCAACAAACCTAAATTTTTACCCTCGAAGCAAAACTTATCATGTTGCACCACTCAAACATACGCATGACAGTCCCAAACTATAAAATAATTAAGGTTCAGTTTCCTACCAGTCCATATCTCATATGGAGTCCTATGAACATTTTTATAAGGAACCATGTTCAACAAATGAACTGTAGTAAGGAGCGGATAGCCCTACAGGTAATAAGGCGGATCTATAAAACTCAACATAGAGCGAACCATATCTAATAAAGTTTGATTTCTCGTTTCAAATAGTTCAATATATTGCTGAGTACTTGGGGGAGTGTAGGCACTGCATTTTTGCACATAAGTCCCTATGATGAGTCTCATTTGGAGACACTACCTTTTAAGTCACGGAGGTCACGGAAAACGGACATCGGAAGGGGAAATTCAGAATAAACAAGGTTCACTGTTTTCGTTCGTGCTGCGTTCGTGTATGCATTCGAACGACAAACAGATTGCGGGCGTTCGTGCCGCGTTCGAGGAGGCGTTCGAACGGTGTCGGTAATTCTAGTTTTGCTGCTAGCCTCACATGAAGCCCAATTCGCCCAAGCCCACTTAAAACACATATTTAACACATGGTGAAATCAAAACAAATCTAAAAATCACATACCAAATTAAAATAAACATTGAAATCAATCAGATATTTTAATTCCTTAATTAAGATATTCACCCTCCAATTACACAAGATTCCTTCCTAACTAAACAAAATCACATACTAAATTAAAAAGATGTCATGCCTAATTAAAATCAATTATAACAAACTAAAGATATTGACTTCCTAATCTAAACCAAATTTGTCCCCCCTCAATCTTTGACTTTCCTTGCTCAACACTAAATCAAATCCCTTCCTTGTGAGACAAGGTGAAGCCCTAGCCATTCTCTATATAAACAACCCCTAACCAAGACATGCACTCCCCTAGCTCATACACACAACTCACACGAAAATCACAACACACACAGAAACCCTAGAAGTTCACGCATACTACAAAGAAATAACACAAAAATTCTCTTCATCCCCTTTCCCTAATCACCGAAAACCAGACCTCCATTTAGGAACCTTGTATCACCGAAAAACAGCCCATACAACAGCCCTAAAACACGCATACAGCAGCCCTAAACACACACATAAAACAGCCCCCGAACCACACCATAACACCACCGAAAATCACACCCAAAACAGTAGCCAAAACATCCCAAAAACGGTAACTAAAATACAGCAGCAAAACAGTAGCAAAACGGAGTCAAAAGCAACAGCAAAAGACGGAGAACGACGACTCAAAACAGTAAGGCAACGAAGGAGAGCAGTGAACAAGTGAACCGGAAGAGTTGCGGAGCATCCACCCTTCCGACGATCGTGTACCGTACATCCGAGAGGTGATTTAAAAGGTTAGACCTGAGGGCCTTTTCTCATTAGTTTATATTCGTCCTTTGATTGTTTATTGAATTCTATTCCCATGAGATTCGTTTGTGGATGGATGTTGTGGCTTGAATGAAATGGAAAATGTGTCACCTCTCGTGGTATATAGGATGGAAACCCGGACATAAATTTCTTAGCCGATTTCGAATGGACGGTAGTATGATCTGTACTCAGAATACAACTCCATGTACCACTTGAGTAAACGGCACACTCTTTTGTTTTATGTTGCTTCTTCGGTTTATTTATTTTTCGTTATTTGAATTCTGCATGTTACTTTTGTATGCATGATTCAATCGAGTGCATGGGCTTAGTAAGTCGGATAAAGGTCCCCTATTTGGAGGGGTTAAAATCCTTTACCACAATGCTTTGCCGCGCCGGTTGATTGTGTTCGGTTGGATATAAGATATGTTCAATCGGATATTACTAATGTGATATGATTGTCTTTATTTTTGTATGCATGATGTGATCGAGCACATGGGCTTAGTAAGTGTGAGGAAAGGTCCTCTAATTGAAGAGGTTAAAATCATTTACCATGATGCTTTGCCGCGCCGATTAACGTATATTCGGTTGAATGTAAGATGTGTTCAATCGGGTACATGAAGTCTAAGGTTATTGTCTTTATTTTTATATACTTTGAGAAGCGCATGGGCTTAGTAAGTGCGATGAAAGGTCCTCTAATTGAAGAGGTTAAAATCCTTCGCCACGATGCTTCGCCACGCTTCGTATTTCGCTATTTGCTTTTTTATGTATGTATTGTGTCACATTTTGTGCATCAGGTCGGTTCCCGTTCGAACGCGTTATCGAACGCTATACGAACGTGAACCTTCTGTTTCCCGTTCGAACGCGTTTTACAAACGCTACTCGAACGCGCATGCATTTTGTTTCATCGGGTCTGGATCCGTTCGAACGCGTTATCGAACGCTATACGAACGCGAACCTTCTGTTTCCCGTTCGAACGCGTTTTACAAACGCTACTCGAACACGCATGCATTTTGTATCATCAGGTCTGGTACCGTTCGAACGCGTTATCAAACGCTACACGAACGCGAACCTTCTGTTTACCGTTCGAAAGCGTTTACGAACGCTACACGAATGCGCACACACTGAACTAAGTCTGTCTCATCATATTTCATGCACAACTGCCTTTTGGTGATCTCCCTTGCATTATGTAGCCAATCATATTATTTGTATTCCTGCATTTATCCATTCGATGTGTTCTTGGGATGATATTCAAGCATGATTAGGCTATTAGCATGTTATTTGGTTAATATGTTCATGAGATAGTACTCAAGCATGATTAGGTTGTTCTTAGTTTTCCCTATCATATGATTGAGAAATGTTCACGAGATTGCCATGTGATGTTGCATGTTGTGATGAACTTGTTGATGTATGCATGTGAATTTTAAGCATGATACTCTTGAAAATAAGTGTTACTTAAGACTGATTAAATTATTACACAAATCATTTCATTACAAGTGACATAAGTAAGGGACCATTCCGAACCCAACGGTTTGAGGTCTTCCCTTGCGAGGGGTGAGTGCGGCCTTAAATCTCATTTTCCCGGTTCACACCGGGTGGCGACTCCATTATTCTCCGGTTTAGTCCCCCGTGGCTAATCCGTACTCCCAACCGGGTCGCGAGCCTGGGACAGCATGCGTCACCCCAGATCATGTGTTCCCACAGTCTGGCGACTCCACTGGGGATAGAGAATCAGCCCCGAAATATTGTCTTGTAATGTTTGGATTAATGTTTTAATTGACCGTGACTATAGTGGATAAAATGGGGGTTTAATCAAAGGCATTTTAAGGCTAGGTAATGGTTTGGTGTCTTTCTTCATTCACTGCCTTCCTAGAAGGAAAAGCTGTGAAGGCACCTATATGGCCATCTACCCTTAGCCTATTGTGATGGACTAATTTGGAGGACTCGTTGTTTATTCCTGTCACCAAGCGATAAGAGCCTAAGAGGCTAGGGTACTTAAGAGAGCCTCGCTCCACCCTCCCTCTAGGGAATCTACAACGAGAAATCCATTTGACAGTCAGTCACACACCATAGCTCATTGGCACGTACCTTAGCGTATAAAAAAGGGTGCGCTCACTTGGTCGCTCGAACCCTTGATTGGGGAGACCTAGTTGTGGGCCATCCTTCTCCGGTGAGAGCCTTTGTCTACACTCTTGCGAACCCACCCATAGACCGGGTTTGTATGGTTAAAGTAACAATTATTTCCTTGAATATGTGCTTGTGGACCATCCTCATTTGGATGCGGTTGGACTATTGTCAGAAATGCGAACTTGCTGGGCCATTTAAACTGGGGCGAGTTCGTACCTTATGACCATTAGGCCCAAAGCTTCTGAAATGTTGATGGGCCATTCGGTAGAAATCATTGTTTTATGTTTGCATTATATTTCTTTTATGCTTGTGTTTGGGAACATTGCCGTTTGGATCCATTTGGACCATTTGTCATGGGATATGGGCTTGTTGGGCCATTTAAACTGGGACAAGAACGTATTTTATGACGATTGGGCCAAAGGCTTCTAAATGATTGATGGGCCACTTTGTGATTGTGTTCGGAACATTACCATTTGGAATTAGTTGGGCTCCTTGCCATAAGATGTGTACTCGTTGGGCCATTTAACTGGGACGAGTTCACTCCTATGACAGTTAGCCCAAAAGCTTCTAAAATGATAACGGGCCGATTTGTTTGAAAATTTTAGTTGATTTGGTATGTTATATATATTACATGCATCTCATGCACCTCATACATACATATGTCATGTTAACACCTTCTATGTCTCAAGAAGGCATCATAGATTCCTGTTAGGTTAGAAAAAAAGGAAGGCTCACCAAAATACTGAGAACAGACATGAGTGAATCAGATATTGAGGTATCCCGGATAGATCAGTTGGAGAATGGTTTCGCCAAGGTTACTGAACAATTGCAAGCCTTGACTACTGCCATGACAAATATAGTTGTGCCCCGTGCTGGGGGAAATTCTAAGAATGTGAGGCGCGATGAGCCTCCGAATGGGTTGGGGGATGACATCCCCGCTTTTGATGACGACATGGCAGAGTATGCAACAAGCAGAGTGATTGGGTCTCAGACATAATTTCAGAAGCTTCAGGATCAGGTTGAGTCAGTTACCCGCAAGATGAGGGGTAAGAATGAGGATTTGCTGGATTATGACACACTGACTTTCGAGGAACAATTGCCGGCACAATTCAAGATGCCTGATATGGCTAAGTTTAACGGGAATGGGGATCCAAGGGTGTATCTCCGGCAGTTTGTATCAATCATGAGTTCAGTTGGTTTATCTCAGCGCCAAGTGCAGAAAATGTTTGGAATGTCGCTCGAGGGAGCTCCCGTGGTGTGGTACCACAGTTTGGAGAAGAAAGTGAAGGAAGATTGAGGGAGCTAGCTGATGCTTTTCTGAAGCAGTATGTCACAAACTTAGAGATTGACTTGTCACTCCGTGATTTGGAGAACACTAAGCAGAAGCCGGAAGAAAGCTTCAAGGAGTATGTAGACCACTGGAGAAGCCAGCTTCTGAAAATGCAGACTCGGCCCTCTGAGAATGACCAGATTAAAATGATCATCAAGGGCACTAAGCCCTTGATCTATGGCAAGTTGAGGAGGATGACTTCAATGATTGCGGATTTCCGACAGTTGAGGGAAACTGTCATGGATATTGAGGAAGAAGAGGCTGAAAACAGAAAGTTTTATGGCCAGAATAGGAGGAATTTTGGAGGGCATTCTGAGACCAAGCCCGCTACTGCCGAGATTGCTGCTATTAAGAATAGGCGCTTTTCTAACTTGGGTATACCCTTGTCCAAAGTGCTTGAGAAGCTGACCAGGCAAGGACTCTTAAAACTCTTGGAACCTGGACCACTCCCAAATCCTCCCCCACCAAGCCTCAATATGAACCGCTACTGCCACTTCCACCAACAACCTGGCCATGACACCAATAGTTGTACCCGTCTCCGCCATGAGATCCAAGACTTAATTGACTCCCACAAAATCCCTGACCCTGAAAGAGAACAGCCAAACCAACACACACCAATCCTCTACCAAATTATCCCTCTGTTCCCCCACCCACTTACATGATCAACTCTGGCTTGCCCAAAACCTTCGTCCTCCAAGATCTCAACCACCAAGCTTCGTACATGGGGATAGGGGGTGACAACGATGAAGAACCATAGGCCGAGGAAGAAGGCAGCGCTGCGAATGATGAAGTTGTTCCTCCTAGTTTGTTTGATCCTGCATTTTTGATATAGACATTGATTTTTCCTGTTTGCTCGAACCTTTTTCTAATGATAATAAAGACGTTCATTTCCCGTACTCGATTGAATATGCAACATGAGTATATTTGACAAAAGCATTCAACCTTGGTATTATGATACACAACGATGCTTAGAACACGAGGAATCCTCGGAAGAAGCAAACAGAAAGATAAGATAGTCATTCAGAAACTGGGAAACGGGGACAGTGAGGCTATCAGACCTGGAAGGGAATGAGTTCACCGAGCCGATCAATGTTGACAGATTGAAGCTATATTTTACCTGAGACTGGGCAGTCACCAAGAGAATTGGCAGAAGACCTAACCCAATGGGATGGGAACATTCACGCATACATGCATACACGTAACCCATTTTGCACCCTTTTGTGTTTGTTTTGTTTTGTGTTCACAGGTTTTGAAGAAGAAAAAGAGAAAGCGGCGAAGACAAGCCAATAAGGCATAACAAAAGCACAATATCGGAATCGGGTAATAATCCTGGGGCTGAGGCCTATATTGTTGTTAGATTCGGGTAGTAATCTGAGGGTTGAGGCCCACATTAGTATCAGTCTGGGGGCGAGGCCCACTTCAATACTAGTCTGGGGGCGAGGCCCACGTCAGTATCAGTTTGGGAATGAGTCCTAGGGCCGAGGCCCACATCAGCATCAGTTTGGGGATGAGTCCCAGGGTCGAGGCCCACATCAGTACCAGTTTGGGGCGAGGCCCACATCAGTTTGGGGCGAGGCCCATATCAGTATCAGTTTGGGGCGAGGCCCACATCAATATCAGTTGAGGGCGAGACCCACATCAGTTTCATTTTAGGATCGAGGACCCACTACATCATCAGTTCAAGGGCGAGGTCCATATTGCCAGCGGTGTTGGGTCGAGGTGCCCCCGTTGTCGGTTGCAGTTATTGGGATGTGTCTCAGGGTCGAGGCCCACTGCGTCATCAGAACAGTTTTGCCAGGTACGGTGTGTGGACTATGTGAATTATGTGGACTGCCGTGGACTATCTTGAAGTGTTGTGGATTATGTGGTCGACCGTGGACTATCGTGAAATATTATGGACTACTGTGGACTATCATGAAATATTGTGGACTACCGTGGACTATCATGGATATTTGGACTACTACCGTGGACTATCGTGAAATATTGTGGACTACCGTGGACTATCATGAAGTATTGTGGGGTATTGTGGACTATGTGGACTACCGTGGACTATGTGGACTATATGGATTATGTGGACTACCGTGGACTATCGTGAAATATTATGGATTACCGTGGACTATCTTGAAGTGTTGTGGATTATGTGGACTACCGTGGACTATCATGGATTATGTGGACTACCGTGGACTATCGTAAAATGTTGTGGACTACCGTGGACTATCTTGAAGTGTTGTGGATTATGTGGACTACCGTGGACTATCATGAAGTATTGTGGAGTATTGTGGACTATGTGGACTACCATGGATTATGTGGACTATATGGATTATGTGGACTAATGTGGATTATCGTGGACTACTGTGGATTACCGTGGATTATCGTGGACTATGTGGACTATATGGATTATGTGGACTACCGTGGACTATCGTGAAATATTGTGGATTACCGTGGACTATCTTGAAGTGTTGTGGATTATGTGGACTACCGTGGACTATCATGGATTATGTGGACTACCGTGGACTATCGTAAAATGTTGTAGACTACCGTGGACTATCTTGAAGTGTTGTGGATTATGTGGACAACCGTGGACTATCATGAAGTATTGTGGAGTATTGTGGACTATGTGGACTACCATGGATTATGTGGACTATATGGATTATGTGGACTACCTTGGATTATCGTGGACTACCATGGATTACCGTGGATTATCGTGGACTATGCGGACTATGTGGATTCCGTGGATTATCGTGGACTAGTGTGGACTACCGCGACACCCTAAGTACGGGGTTTAGCACGCCAAGAATGGCACGTCATCAAATTCAGGTCGAGGCAGCAGGCAAGTCAGGAGGTAGCTGGTGAGCCAGGTAAGTGAAAATGCATTGCATAACTTTGATAGGATTGTCACTGTTACACACTGCACAAGTCCCATCAAAGTGGGGGCGACTGTAGGCACTGCATTTTTGCACAGAAGTCCCTATGATGAGTCTCATTTGGAGACACTACCTTTTAAGTCACGGAGGTCACGGAAAAAGGACATCGGAAGGGGAAATTCAGTATAAACAAGGTTCACTGTTTTCGTTCGTGCTGCGTTCGTGTATGCGTTCGAACGGCAAACAGATTGCGGACGTTCGTGCCGCGTTCGAGGAGGCGTTCGAACGGTGTCGGTAATTCTAGTTTTGCTGCTAGCCTCACATCAAGCCCAATTCACCCAAGCCCACTTATAACACATATTTAACACATGGTGAAATCAAAACAAATCTAAAAATCACATACCAAATTAAAATAAACATTGAATCAATCAGATATTTTAATTCCTTAATTAAGATATTCACCCACCATTACACAAGATTCCTTCCTAACTAAACAAAATCACATACTAAATTAAAAAGATGTCATGCCTAATTAAAATCAATTATAACAAACTAAAGATATTGACTTCCTAATCTAAACCAAATTTGTCCCCCCTCAATCTTTGACTTTCCTTGCTCAACACTAAATCAAATCCCTTCCTTGTAAGACAAGGTGAAGCCCTAGCCATTCTCTATATAAACAACCCCTAACCAAGACATGCACTCCCCTAGCTCATACACACAACTCACACGAAAATCACAACACACACAGAAACCCTAGAAGTTCACGCATACTACAAAGAAATAACACAAAAATTCTCTTCTCCCCCCCTTTCCCTAATCACCGAAAACCAGACCTCCATTTAGGAACCTTGTATCACCGAAAAACAGCCATACAGCAGCCCTAAAACACGCATACAGCAGCCCTAAAACACTCATAAAACAGCCCCCGAACCACACCATAACACCACCGAAAATCACACCCAAAACAGTAGCCAAAACATCCCAAAAAAAACAGTAACTAAAATACAGCAGTAAAACAGTAGCAAAACGGCAGCGAATCGGAGTCAAAAGCAGCAGCAAAAGACGGAGAACGACGACTCAAAACAGTAAGGCAACGAAGGAGAGCAGTGAACCAGTGAACCGGAAGAGTTGCGGAGCATCCACCCTTCCGACGATCGTGTACCGTACATCCGAGAGGTGATTTAAAAGGTTAGACCTGAGGGCACTTTTCTCATTAGTTTATATTCGTCCTTTGATTGTGTATTGAATTATATTCGCATGAGAGTCGTTTGTGGATGCATGTTGTGGCTTGAATGAAATGGAAAATGTGTCACCTCTCGTGGTATATAGGATGGAAACCCGGACAAAAATTTCATAGCCGATTCCGAATGGACGGTAGTATGATCTGTACTTGGAATACAACTCCATGTACCACTTGAGTAAACGGCACACTCTTTTGTTTTATGTTGCTTCGGTTTATTTATTTTTCGTTATTTGAATTCTGCATGTTACTTTTGTATGCATGATTCAATCGAGTGCATGGGCTTAGTAAGTCGGATTAAAGGTCCCCTATTTGGAGGGGTTAAAATCCTTTACCACAATGCTTTGCCGCGCCGGTTGATGTGTGTTCGGTTGGATATAAGATATGTTCAATCGGATATACTAAGTGTGATATGATTGTCTTTATTTTTGTATGCATAATGTGATCGAGCGCATGGGCTTAGTAAGTGTGATGAAAGGTCCTCTAATTGAAGAGGTTAAAATCCTTTACCATGATGCTTTGCCGCGCCGATTAACGTATATTCGGTTGAATGTAAGATGTGTTCAATCGGGTACATGAAGTCTAAGGTTATTGTCTTTATTTTTATATACATTGAGATAAGCGCATGGGCTTAGTAAGTGCGATGAAAGGTCCTCTAATTGAAGAGGTTAAAATCCTTTACAATGATGCTTCGACGCGCTTTGTATTTCGCTATTTGCTTTTTTATGTATGTATTGTGTCACATTTTGTGCATCAGGTCTGTTCCTGTTCGAACGCGTTATCGAACGCTATACGAACGCGAACCTTCTGTTTCCCGTTCGAACTCGTTTTACAAACGCTACTCGAACGCGCATGCATTTTATTTCATCAGGTCCGGATCCGTTCGAACGCGTTATCAAACGCTATACGAACGCGAACCTTCTGTTTCCCATTTGAACGCGTTTTACAAACGCTACTCGAACGCGCATGCATTTTGTATCATCAGGTCTGGTACCGTTCGAACGCGTTATCAAACGCTACACGAACGCGAACCTTCTGTTTACTTCATGCACAACTGCCTTTTGGATGATCTCCCTTGCATTATGTAGCCAATCATATTATTTGTATTCCTGCATTTATCCATTCGATTTGTTCTTGGGATGATATTCAAGCATGATTAGGCTATTAGCATGTTATTTGGTTAATATGTTCATGAGATAGTACTTAAGCATGATTAGGTTGTTCTTAGTTTTCCCTATCATATGATTGAGAAATGTTCATGAGATTGCCATGTGATGTTGCATGTTGTGATGAACTTGTTGATGTATGCATGTGAATTTAGAAGCATGATACTCTTGGAAATAAGTGTTACTTAAGACTGATTAAATTATTACACAAATCCTTTCATTACAAGTGACATAAGTAAGGGACCATTCTGAACCCAATGGTTTGAGGTCTTCCCTTGCGAGGGGTGAGTGCGGCCTTAAATCTCATTTTCCCGGTTCACACCGGGTGGCGACTCCATTATTCTCCGGTTTAGTCCCCCGTGGCTACTGATGAGAGGTAAATCTATCACTATTTCCCACTCATTTAACCTAATATTTCGTATAGTTTCTCGAGTTTTGTGAACATTTTGATGTATTTTGTGTTATTTTGCAGATAAATAAAGTTTGGAAAGCATTGTAGGCAATTTGGGGCAAAAACGGACAAAAATGCGTCAACAGGGATATTTTGGTCTTAAGTGCGTCGCGACGCCAAGCTTTCAGCGTCGCGACGTCTAAAATGCGCCGAACAGTGCTAACGTGCGTCGGGTCCACAAATCAGAATCTGAGAAAAGTTTGACTTTGCTAAAATGCGCCGTGCCACGTGTCACCATCACAGCCGATCTGCTAACATGCGTCGTGCCACGTGTCAGCATCCTACGGTGCCGACAGTCATCATCGCCACGTCGTCGCCACGTCATCGCCACGTCAGCATCAATAATCCTTATCTGACACGTGGCGGATAAGGATCTCAGCGACCAATCAGAAGCCGCCACGTGCCACAATAATTGAAGCCCAACCACTCTGCCACGTGTCACATTATCAGCTTATCCAGAATCTTCAAACCAGCGAACCAGAGCGTTCCACGTCGAAAAATCTGGCGTAGCGACGCTGAGGACATGGCGTCGCGACGCTGGATCCTACCGAGGCCTATAAATTGAGCTCGAGATTTCAGAATTCAGTGCACCATTCTCTCCCATTTCTTTGATGTAAATAGGGAGTTCTTCTCTCTCTAAGTTTCATTTTAATTTTTAGTTTTTAGTTTTGTAATAATTTTAATTACTTTTTGTAATAATAGTAATTTACTTTCTTTACTTTTTACAGTTTTTACTATTCACCATGAGGAGGTAACTTCCCCAGCTAGGGTGAAAGGTAATTCTTTTACTATTGCTATTTAGATTAATCTCCCTAAAAATAATATATTCACTATTTAAAATATTGACTTAAAAAAGATACCGCTATAATGGTCGGTTGGTAATTTAATCTTAATCTGGTTTAAACCTGACTAATCAAGGATACCGCCAGATTGGTCGGTTGGTAATTTAATTTTGGTTCCGCCTTTATGGCTGGTTTATGGACAAATATTACCGCCTTAATGGCTGGTTGGACTTAATTTGACTTAATCAGGATACCGCCAGATTGGTCGGTTGGTAATATTATCACGAGTTTATATATTATTTTATGGGAGATATCTAAATTAGTAGTAGTAAAAGTAATTCCTTTTACCTTAGCATTTTATTTTATTGTAATTTACTTTTCAGTATTTACTTTACCGCATTTTTACTTTATGTCTTTTATTTTCAAGTTTTTACTAGCCCTAGTTATGTGTTGTAACTAAATTAGTTATCTGGGGTTGTGATGAAATCCAATATCACCATTTTATAAGGGTTAGATTATAGATTGGGTAATATAAAGATTTATTTATTGAGTCTTAAACTTAATGCTTTTTCATTAACTGGCCATTAATAAAATTGATCTGGTAAATCTAAAATGAACTAGACATAGGGATTTTAGGTTTCAGCCTTAGACTCAATAGCCCACGATCTTCCTTGAGGATAGATAACCCTTTAATAGATTTCGTTACAGGATATGAATATACCTGTCGGACGGGGGTAGCCATAATTGGAACTTAAACTTAATGAATCCAGATAATTTGGTTGACATAGACATATGGTTCAATTGGGTTAAACTGGGTATTTGTGTCTGACCATCGACAGAGACTTACACATAATTTAGTGTTCCAGGTTAATAAATCAATATGTTACCCAACTTTAAGATAACCACTTCATCTTTAAAATGATATTGGAAGAAATCACAACCCTATATAGTTTTTAATATTGAATTTTCTTAAAACCTATTTTCGACAATTTTATTTACTTGTTTTTTTTAAATTTATAATCGTCACTATTTCAAATCAATCAATTAACTTGTTAGATATTAGTAATCATTTGACCTCATAAAATTAATAGTTTAGATATTAAGTCATCGTGGGATCGATATTTTTATACTACTTGAACGATACGTGCGCTTGTGTTATACGTGTGTGTTTACGCCGGTCAAGTTTTTGGCGCCGTTGCCGGGGACTTATTTATCTTTTACTATTAGTTTAGGGGTTAGATACGTTACTTGTATCTAATTTCTTTTTACTTATTGTTTTTGTTTTCTTGTGTTTCAGGTTCTCAGAAACTACATGAGACGAACCAGAAGCTTTGAACTCCGACCGCTTGACCCAGAAATTGAAAGAACCATCAGACAATTGAGAAGGGAAAGGCGAGAAGGCCAAGAAGCTTTAGTCAACATGGAACCTGAACCTTTGAACGTTGCACCACCAATTCCCATTCGAGACAGAACCATTCCGGTGGTTGACAGACTCATTTCCTGTATTGTACTTCCTCCATTACCAGCAAATGCGTGTGACATCAAAACATGCATTCAGATGATTCAGCACTCAGTTCAGTTCGGGGGGAATGCAACTGAAGATCCTAATTCCCACATCAGCAACTTCCTGGAAGTTTGTGGCACTTTCAATTACAACCGAGAAGCTGAAGAAGCAATGAGACTGCGTGTTTTCCCATACTCCTTGAAGGACAGAGCTAAAGCTTGGCTACATTCACTACCAGCAGGTTCCATCATAACATGGAACACTTTAGCCACCAAATTTCTTGCAAAGTACTTTCCACCAGCTAGAACCGGAAAGCTGAGGAATGACATCACATCCTTTGTGCAACAAGACTCAGAAACTCTCTACGAAGCTTGGGAAAGGTACAAAGATTTACTCCGGAAATGTCCACACCATGAGATTCCAAAATGGCTTCAAGTCCAAACATTCTATAAAGGACTTTCTGGAATAATGAAAACCACAATCGATGCTGCTGCTGGAGGAGCTTTAAAGGCAAAAGGAGAAGATCAAGCCTGGGAACTAATCGAAGAAATGGCCAACAACAATTCCTTATGGCCAACTGAAAGGAGCATGATCCAAAGAATTGCAGGAATTTATGAAAGTGGAGCCAACACAGCAGTCAATACCAAGCTGGATCAAATATGCAAATTCATGGAGACTCTTACCACTGGATCCACAAGTTCACCATATGGAGGAATACCAGAGTCAAACCAACTTGAAGAAACGGTAAATTTTGTCAACAATCTCAACAGACAATGGAACAATCCTTATTCCAACACCTACAACATAGGGTGGAGGAATCATCCTAATTTTTCATGGAGCAACAATTCAGGCCAACAGCGGAACTATCCACCACCTGGATTCCAGCAACAGAACAAAGGCCAGGAGCAGGCAAATGAACCAGGAATAGCAGAAGTCCTGGCTCAGTTAAAAAAGTACGAAGCCATCTTTCAGAGCCAATCAGCTTCTATCAAAGCACTGGAGAATCAAATCGGACAACTGGCCAATGCTCAGAGTTACAGACCACCAGGAAATCTTCCCAGCAACACAGAACCCAATCCAAGGAACCGAGGGAAGGAGCATGTCAAGCCATTACTTTAAAAAGCGGTACTGAAATGAACAAAGATGTTGGAATCAAGATGTCCCAAGAAGAAGTTCCAAAAGAAGCTGAACAACAGATGGAGGAAAAAGAAGCAAAGGAAAAAGAGCAAAGGAAATAGAACAGATCACTCCACCTCCACCTTTTCCTCAGCATCTTCAGAAAAACAAATTGGACAAGCAGTTTGCTCGATTCTTGGAGGTTTTCAAAAAGCTGCACATCAACATCCCATTTGCAGAAGCCTTGGAAGAAATGCCCAGTTATGTCAAATTCATGAAAGACATTCTTTCACGAAAACAGAGATTGGGAGACTACGAAACAGTAGCATTAACGGAAGAATGCAGCGCCATTATTCAGAGGAAACTTCCCCAAGTTGAAAGATCCTGGCAGTTTCACAGTTCCATGCACCATTGGAGAACATTATATCGGTAAAGCTTTATGTGATTTAGGTGCTAGTGTTAACTTGATGCCTTTTTCTATTTACAGGAAACTGCAAATTGGAGAAGCAATGCCTACCTCAGTTTCATTGCAACTTGCTGACCGAACACTTGCATTTCCAAGAGGTATTGTTGAAGATGTGCTGGTGAAAGTAGACAAACTAATTCTTTCAGCAGATTTCATCATCCTTGACATGGAAGAAGACAAAGAAATACATATCATTCTTGGGAGACCATTCTTGGCTACAGGTAAAACTGTGATTGATGTGCAAAAATGAGAACTGACCATGAAAGTGCAGGACCAAGAAGTGACCTTTAATGTTTTCAAAGCCATGAAATTTCCGAGTGATGAAAAGGAAGAAGAATGCTTCAGAGTTGATGTTGTTGAAAGTATCGTTCAAAATACTGAGCCAAATCCCACAGATACACTTGAAGCTTGCATCACCAACATGACTGACAGTGAGCTAGATGCTGAAATCTTGGAATGTATCAACTACCTTGACAAACCATTCTGATTCAAAGCAACACCAACAGTTGAAAGCTTGGAATTGCCAAAGAAAGATCGAATCAAGCCTTCGATTGAAGAACCACCACAGCTGGAGCCGAAGTCACTTCCGATCCATCTCAGGTATGCATTTCTTGGAAACTCTTCTGAATTACCTGTTATTATTTCTTCTTCACTAACCATGGATCAGGAAGAAAAGCTACTGAGAGTATTAAGATAGCACAAAAGAGCCATTGGCTGGACTATAGCAGACATTCGAGGCATTAGTCCATCATTTTGCATGCACAAGATTCTGATGAATGATGAATACAAACCCACAGTGGAGCATCAACGGAGACTCAATCCAATCATGAAGGAAGTTGTGAAGAAAGAAATCATCAAATGGTTGGATGCTGGCATCATTTACCCCATCTCAGACAGCAGTTGGGTGAGTGATATGCAGTGTGTACCAAAGAAAGGAGGAATTACTATGGTCACCAATGAAAAGAACGAGATGATCCCAACAAGAACGGTGACTGGATGGAGAGTATGCATGGACTACAGGAAACTTAACAAAGCCACGAGAAAGGACCATTTTCCGCTACCATTTATTGACCAGATGTTAGACAGACTGGCAGGACATGAGTTCTATTGCTTTCTGGACGGATATTCAGGATACAATCAGATTGCCATCGCACCAGAAGACCAGGAGAAAACTACCTTTACATGTCCCTATGGTACTTTTTCTTTCCGCAGGATGCCATTTGGATTATGTAATGCTCCTGCTACATTTCAGCGTTGCATGATGGCCATCTTCTCAGACATGCTGGAGCAGAGTATGGAGGTTTTTATGGATGATTTTTCTGTGTTTGGAGATTCTTTTGACCATTGTTTGCAAAATTTGGAACAGGTGTTACAAAGGTGCGAAGATACAAACCTGGTACTCAACTGGGAGAATGCCACTTCATGGTGCAAGAAGGCATTGTTCTTGGACATCGGATCTCACAAAAGAGAATCGAGGTAGACAAACAAAGCAAAGATCGATACAATTGAGAAACTACCTCCACCAACATCAGTAAAAGGCATACGGAGTTTTCTCGGACATGCAGGATTTTACAGGAGATTTATCAAAGACTTTTCCAAGATTGCCAAACCTCTTTGCAATCTTCTGGAAAAGGATGTGTCTTTCAACTTCACCAAAGAATGCCAGGAAGCGTTCGAGATCTTAAAACAGAAGCTGATTTCTACCCCCATCATAGTAGCACCAGACTGGACCCTTCCATTTGAGGTAATGTGTGATGCTAGTGATTTTGCTGTAGGTGCAGTTTTGGGACAACGCAAAGCAAAGATTTTCCACACCATTTACTATTCCAGTAGAACTTTAAATGAAGCTCAACTTAACTACACAACCACTGAAAAGGAGTTGCTAGCAGTTGTGTACGTTTTTGACAAATTCTGCTCCTATTTGTTGGGTCCCAAAGTGGTGGTCTACACAGATCATTCAGCAATCAAATATCTGATCACAAAGAAAGATGCCAAACCCAGATTGATCCGTTGGATACTTCTTCTGCAAGAATTCGACGTGGAGATTCGAGACAGGAAAGGGACAGAGAATCAGGTGGCAGATCATCTATCGATGATCGAAAATGGAGAAACAGCTGGCAAAGAATTATCAATCAAAGAAAATTTTCCAGATGAACAGCTGTTTGCCATGAAACAACAGGAAGTCCTTTGGTATGCTGACTATGTCAACTACATTGTGTCAGGAAAATGGCCATTGGAATGGACAACTCAGCAACGAAAGAAGTTCTTCAAAAAAGTCAAGCACTATATCTGGGATGAACCGTACATGTTCAAACGGTGTGCTGATCAACTACTGAGACAGTGTGTTCCACAGGAGGAGGTCAACATTGTTCTACAACACTGTCATTCATCACCATACGGCGGACACTTCAGCGGAAACAAAACTGCAGCAAAAGTTCTTCAATCAGGTTTGTTCTGGCCCACACTTTTTAAAGATGTTTATCTTTTTGCTTTTCAATGTGACAGGTGCCAGAGAACGGGGAATATTTCGAGGAGAAACGAAGGACCGTTGCAAAACATTCTGGAAGTGGAGATATTTGATGTATGGGGTATTGATTTTATGGGACCCTTTGTTCCATCATTTGGAAACCTGTACATCCTGGTTGCTGTAGACTACGTCTCCAAATGGGTTGAAGCAATTGCACTACCTTCCAATGATTCAAAAGTGGTGATCAAATTCCTGAAAAAGAACATTTTCACTCGGTTCGGAACACCTCGAGCAATCATCAGCGATGGTGGCTCTCATTTCTGCAACAAATACTTCGATGCACTCCTATCCAAATACGGAGTTACTCACAAGGTTGCCACTGCTTACCATCCACAGTCAAATGGACAGGTTGAGGTTTCAACAAACAGGGAGATCAAGAGAATCCTAGAAAGAACCGTTGGATCAACAAGGAGGGACTGGTCAACAAAACTAGATGATGCATTATGGGCCTACCGAACAGCTTACAAGACACCCATCGGTATGTCCCCATATCGATTGGTGTTCGGGAAAGCATGCCATCTGCCAGTTGAGCTTGAACACAAGGCGTACTGGGCACTGAAGAAGTTGAATCTTGATTCACAAGCTGCAGGAGAGAAAAGACTTCACTAACTCAATGAATTGGAGGAGTTTCATCTACAGGCTTATGAGAACGCCAAATTGTACAAGGAAAAGACCAAAAAATGGCATGACCGAAAAATAGTGCCCAGACAGTTGGAACCAAGGCAACAGGTGTTGTTGTACAACTCAAGGTTGAAACTTTTCCCTGGAAAGTTGAAATCTAGGTGGTCTGGACCATTTGTGATCACTCAGGTTTTACCGTATGGAGCTGTTGAGTTACTGGATCCCAATACCAACAACACATTCAAAGTTAACAGTCAGCGTGTCAAGCACTACTGGGGAGAATCATTTGAGCGATAAAAAGAAAGTGTCACACTTTCAGATCCAGCATAAATGATCGAGTAGTCACGTCTAGCTGGCGACTTTAAACTTAGCGCTCGCAGGGAGACAACCCATGCAATTTGTGTATATATTGTGATTTGGTGTGTTTTATTTTTGTGTGTTTAATTTTTGCAGGATTAGTCATTTCAATATGGAAGAAGCTCTCGCAAATCTTCGCAAGCAATTTCCTTCTCTCCCTCAAAAATCTCTGATGAAAGTATACAAAGCTCGCTTGGAACGGATGAGGTTATTGACAATCCATGGTATTCCTAATGATATTCGTTGGGTAATTGAAGCACGAGTCCGATTGGCAGGTGAGTCTTCTGACTCTTTTATTTCACATTTGCCTGGTTTTGGAAGAAGCACCTATGCAAAGAAACGTAGTGCTAAGCAAATGGGTGTTTGTTTCAAATGTGCAGATTTAATTGCAACACTCGTTGTCGTTCTTTAGGAATGGTGTCTGATATCGCGAAGACAAAATTAAATTCATTAGGGATGGCTTGATTAAGGAGTCTGTAGATGAAACCGCTTGGATTGTTCAACGTTGATGGATTTTTATGATTTTCTTTGTGGTATTATTGATGATGCTCGGAGAAATGGGTTCGTGTCAAAACCTTTGAAAGAACTCCTCTTTACTGACCAGAACGGCTCTGATCTAATAGACCAACTCATAAGCCTATGAACCACAAGTTGACCCTATCCTTTCAAAGATAAATTGGTCCGAGACGAACGTGGTAAGAGGCGTCGGATAATCTGGATCTTAACCTTTAATTTCCTGTAGATTTCAGCTAACCAGGTACGACCTTCGTAACTCTCCTTTTACTGTTTAAGACATTGGGGACAATGTCTCATTAGGTTTGGGGGAGGGAATTAGTTGATCAGTACCTTGGTTTTAGTTGTATGTTTGTTTTTATTTTAGTCCTAAATTTTTTCAAAAATACAAAAAAATTGAAATTTTTCAAAAATTACAAAAATATTTGTGTTTTTAATTTGACTAAAAAGGTGAAATTGGTAAGAGATAGCTGAGTAAGGAGTTTCCACTCCTGATACGTATCTCAAGCCTATTTTCGAAACAAGTTAATTTTTGTTTATTTTATTTTGAATTATTTAATTTGTGAATTCTCCTTAAAACGGACTAAAATGAATCTTCATATGCTCAATTGATAGATATTATCAACATATATAGTAACATACGGACATAAGCTAAAATGAAAAGTTTGTAATATTCAGTGCTCTAGTTAATTGGAGGAAACATCTCAAAAAATCAATGGAGTAAAAAAAAAAAAAAAAAAAAACGTCTGAGATCTGAGTTATTAAGTTTGTAAGGGTGTTTTAACACCTAGTGCCCTAAAGCCAACTGGTTTGGGAGTCACTGGCCCAAGCTCGTTACATGGATCAAAGATGCTGCAAAAATATATATATCTGAAGTCTGAGTAATTAAGTCTGTAGGGGTGTCTTAACACCTGGTGCCCTAAAGCCAACTGGTTTGGGAGTCACCGACCCAACACTCGCTACATAGATGGAAGATATTGTATATAAATAAAAAAAATAGAGAAAAAATCAGAAAAAAAATGAGAAAAAATTATTCAATTGCTATAAAAAAATGTGTGAAATCTGATAGAACTTTAGGATAAAATATTACTCGCCTTACTCAACTGCACTTATGACTGTTGTGGGCAAAATGAGTTGATTAATATTTTGTTGGCTGTGTATATGGAGAATGGTAAATATAATCGGAGAATTTACTTATTCGGTAATTTAGAATAAAACAAAACAACTAGTAACTTGGAGTAGAAGTTTCACCTGATTAGTCACTAACTTCTTTATTCTCTTTTCGCTTGTCTTTTTGCTTTTGTGTGAATTAGTTTTAACTAACTTTTTACTTTTGTAAAATGTTTGTGGGTATCATTGCTGTAAACCCTCACGAGACTACAACTCGTCCACTAGGGACACCTAAGGGTTTAAAGGCTTGTTGCATATGCTAAATGCAACCGTGATCCCTACGAAAGTGGCTTAGTTAATTTATTATGTTTTTTACTCTATGTTTTGCTCGAGGACAAGCAAAATGTTAGGTTTGGGGGGTGATGAGAGGTAAATCTATCACTATTTCCCAACTCATTTAACCTAATATTTCGTATAGTTTCTCGAGTTTTGTGAACATTTTGATGTATTTTGTGTTATTTTGCAGATAAATAAAGTTTGGAAAGCATTGTAGGCAATTTGGGGCAAAAACGGACAAAAATGCGTCAACAGAGATATTTTGGTCTTAAGCGCGTCGCGACGCCAAGCTTTCAGCGTCGCGACGTCTAAAATGCGCCGAACAGTGCTAACGTGCGCCGGGTCCACAAATCAGAATCTGAGAAAAGTTTGACTTTGCTAAAATGCACCGTGCCACGTGTCACCATCACAGCCGATCTGCTAACATACGCCGTGCCACGTGTCAGCATCCTACGGTGCCGACAGTCATCATCGCCACGTCGTCGCCACGTCATCGCCACGTCAGCAATCAATAAGCCTTATTGACACGTGGCGATAAGGATCTCAGCGACCAATCAGAAGCCGCCACACGTGTCACAATAATTGAAGCCCAACCACTCTGCCACGTGTCACCTTATCAGCTTATCCAGAATCTTCAAACCAGCGAACCAGAGCGTGCCACGTCGACAAATCTGGCGTAGCGACGCTGAGGACCTGGCGTCGCGACGCTGGATCCTACCGAGGCCTATAAATTGAGCTCGAGATTTCAGAATTCAGTGCACCATTCTCTCCCATTTCTTTGATGTAAATAGGGAGTTCTTCTCTCTCTAAGTTTCGTTTAATTTTTAGTTTTTAGTTTTGTAATAATTTTATTACTTTTTTAATAATAGTAATTTACTTTCTTTACTTTTTACAGTTTTTACTATTCACCATGAAGAGGTAACTTCCCCAGCTAGGGTGAAAGGTAATTCTTTTACTATTGCTATTTAGATTAATCTCCCTTAAAAATAATATATTCACTATTTAAAATATTGACTTAAAAAGATACCGCTATATGGTCGGTTGGTAATTTAATCTTAATCTGGTTTAAAACCTGACTAATCAAGGATACCGCCAGATTGGTCGGTTGGTAATTTAATTTTGGTTCCGCCTTTATGGCTGGTTTATGGACAAATATTACCGCCTTAATGGCTGGTTGGACTTAATTTGACTTAATCAGGATACCGCCAGATTGGTCGGTGGTAATATTATCACGAGTTTATATATTATTTTATGGGAGATATCTAAATTAGTAGTAGTAAAAGTAATTCCTTTTACCTTAGCATTTTATTTTATTGTAATTTACTTTTCAGTATTTACTTTACCGCATTTTTACTTTATGTCTTTTATTTTCAAGTTTTTACTAGCCCTAGTTATGTGTTGTAACTAAATTAGTTATCTGGGGTTGTGATGAAATCCAATATCACCATTTTATAAGGGTTAGATTATAGATTGGGTAATATAAAGATTTATTTATTGAGTCTTAAACTTAATGCTTTTTCATTAACTGGCCATTAATAAAATTGATCTGGTAAATCTAAAATGAACTAGACATAGGGATTTTAGGTTTCAGCCTTAGACTCAATAGCCCACGATCTTCCTTGAGGATAGATAACCCTTTAATAGATTTCCTTCTTACAGGATAGGAATATACCTGTCGGGCGGGGGTAGCCATAATTGGAACTTAAACTAATGAATCCAGATAATTTGGTTGACATAGACATATGGTTCAATTGGGTTAAACTGGGTATTTGTGTCTGACCATCGACAGAGGCTTACACATAATTTAGTGTTCCAGGTAATAAAATCAATATGTTACCCAACTTTAAGATAACCACTTCATCTTTAAAATGATATTGGAAGATATCACAACCCTAGATAGTTTTTAATATTGAATTTTCTTAAAACCTATTTTCGACAATTTTATTTACTTGTTTTTTTTAAATTTAGAATCGTCACCATTTCAAATCAATCAATAAACTTGTTAGAAATTAGTAATCATTTGACCTCATAAAATTAATAGTTTAGATATTAAGTCCTCGTGGGATCGATATTTTTATACTACTTGAACGATACGTGCGCTTGCGTTATACGTGTGTTGTCTGTTTCGGCCGGTCAGCTACTTCTACTCTCCCAACCGGGCCGCGAGCCCGGGACAAGCATGCGTCGCCCCAGATCCTGTGTTCCCACAGGGAGTATATTGAGTGAGAATCCTATTTTCTTTTAAATAATCAGTGAACTCACCACATATATTTAGCACATCGATCTGATCGAAGACATCTGATGAATTTTTCAGTATACTTTTCTACTTCATTTCAGAACTTTATGAACTTTTCAAAAGTTTCTGATTTATGTTTTATCAGATAAACATAACCATATCGTGATAAATCATCGGTAAAAAAAATGAAGTATGAATAACCATTGTGAGCAGTCAGACTCATGGAACCACATACATCAGAATACACTAGTTCCAATAAGTCAGAGGCTCGATGTTCTACACTTGAACATTAGGCTTTTGTCATTTTACCCTGAATACAAGAATCACAAGTTGGGTAAGGCTCAATAGTGAGATTCTCAATTAAACCATTCCTAACTAACTGGGCCAGACGTCGTATGCCAATATGACCTAACCTTATATGCCAAGGTTGAGTAATATTTACATTAGATCCTCTACGTTTATTAGTCCCGGTATTCAAAATATCTCTAGTAGTATGCAAAATGTAATAACCATTCTCATTTGGACACATAAAAATTGGAATATTATATTTATTATATAAATACAAAGAATGGTTCTTAATATTTACACAAAAAACCTATGTATCTAATATAAAAGTGACATAATGTTCGCTATACATCCAGGCACAAAATAACAGTCATTTACAACATGCTCTCACTGAACAGCGAATCTCATATACTCTCATTGTAACTCTAACTGCATCCAAATAGTCTTTACTTACTACTTCCGAACCCAACTACATCTCCCCAGGTTTCAGCTTCCTACTTCCTTCAGTCCCTGCAACGAATTACAGATGTGAATAAGACAAGCAAAGTCTAAAATCCAAAAGGAAGAAATGGCTTCACAAGCTAAAGAGATATCAATAACGGGAAGAATAAAATATACTTGAAGTAGAAGTTTTGGTCTCTCTTTAACGGTGCAAGTATTTGGGACAATTATGTTTATAGTGTCCTATCTTGTTACAATGATGGCGTGTGTCTTCAGCAGCTCACTTGGGTTTAAGTTTCGCTATCTTACCCTGATGAGCCGGTCTTTTTACCTACTTCTTCTTCCCTGTACCCTTTTTTGAGAAGAGGCAGAAAGAGAATTTGGTTTTCTGAGGCGAGTCGAAACTCTCCCGTTCTTCAAGTCCTCCTCAGCAGTGAATAACATCCTAATGCAACTCACTATAGGAGCAGAGAATCCCATACAATATTAAAATTTTAATATAAACTGGCGAAATGAGCTCGGGAGTGAGCCTAGTATCAAACGATGCCCAAGAAATATCATTGAGTGGAATTCGCATCGCCTCATCAACTGTTCGATCAGATCAATCAACTGAAGGACATATGGGCTGACCGGTTGACCCTCATCTAGTCTGGAGTGAAATAGTTCCACTGCCACCCTATGAACCAAGACTTGTTCTTGATTCATGAAAATCTCCCTAAGTTGAGTGATCACGCTATACGCATCAGGCATATTGCAACAAGTATCGGTGCCTTTAAGACATATCATAACCTCTCGGATTCGAGGACAATCCTCAAAGTGATCTCTTAGTCTGTAAAATTTTCGGGCTCTTTTAGCTTGTTTGTATCCAGTTTATGAAATAATGGATTAGAAGACGAAGAGGCCGCCATCGCAAATCTATCATATAGATAGCAAAAGAACGATTAGCAGATAATACAGTTTCATATAATATCATATAAACATCAAAGAAAAATACATGCACATAAATAAATTACTTTAAAGTCTTATAAGAGTTAAGACTGTCATGCTGTCATGCTTTCAAATTAAGCAGGAGCATAAGAGTTACGAATATACTGTTTGTTAGATGTAGATATTGGATACTAGGGGAATGTTTCAGGCTCTCTTAGTGTGAGAGTAAAACACAAAACTTTGTTGGTTGATTGCTTTATACGTAAATACTAATTATGATCGAATCTCTAATTCTAATCAAATAATATAAATCCTAATCGTAAACCTAAAGACTCATAATAAAATAAAAGAGAACTAAACATAATCTATAAGCTCTTTGACTTGAATACAATTTTAAAATATTCTTATCCATGATCATTATCTACATCTAACATATGCCTAATGAATGGATTTATAAGTTTTAGAATGATAGGGGTGTAATTTGTTTTTCACCATTGTCATATCATCTGAAATTATGCTCCGCTTAAGCCCAGAATTGGTGGTTTGGCGGTGGGGTTTCTAACGATTTAAAAAAAAAATCATCTGAAATTCTTGTTAATAAAATGAATTGTGATGCAGAATGAGCATTTCCCATTTATCTATTGCGTTGAGTCTTTGGTATATAAACACAAGTACAATGAGTGGGAAACATGCATTGACAAATTGGATTTGGATCCAGAACCCATTTCTGATTGCTATAGCAGTGGATATGGGACACAGGTTAGTTCTTGCGATTTTGTTATTTTTGTTGGCGGAGGCTGCTGAGCAGCCCCACCAAGAGTCATGAGTATTATCGTTTGGAACTATCGTGGGCTTAGGAACTTGCGGACAAGTAAAGAATTTGAAGTAGTGATTCTAGCAAAAGTTCCCTCCGTCGTGTTTATATAGGAAACTTGGGAAGATAAAGCATGGCTTCAAGAGATCAAATGAAACATTGAATTCGAAAATTAATTTTTTGTTGAGAGAAATAATAGAGGTGGGATCTAGCACTCTTTTGGAGAAATTCAGTTGACTTGAGTTTTGTTGTTTCTCACCAAACTTTAGACTCCATCATAAATAAAGGGAAGGGGAGTGACCATCCAAAGTTACCAACAAAGAAATTCTTGGTTTCGAAAGATGATTCGGAAAATCTGTTGGCGGAGGCTACTGAGCAGCCCCGTCAAGAGCCATGAGTATTATCGTTTGGAACTGTCTTGGGCTTGGGAACCTATGGACAGGTAAAAAAAACTGAAGTAGTGATTCGAGCAAAAGTTCCCTCTATCGTGTTTATAGCCAAAACTTGGGCGGATAAAGCAAGGCTTCAAGAGATCAAACGAAACATTGAATTTGATAATTTATTTTGTGTGAGTCTCTGTTCACACAATAGTTTGATCTTTATTTAGATGAAGATGTCAATATTCATACTCGACCTTTTAACATATGTTTTTCTTTCCTTAAATTAATCAATTATGCAACTCGTATGTTTATCATGATATATTTTCTCCTTTTCTTTTGAATTAATTCTGCTCTAAGCTGCTATAGTGATTCATCTGACTCACATACGCTTAATAACACTAAAGCCTACTTTTGAGCTCTCTTCCAGAATTCTGATTTGATTCGCTATTCTTATTTGTTTCAGGCAACTTGACAAAACTAAGTTCCCTCACCTTTCTAACACCAATGTTTGATTCGATCTTTGGGTAAGGTCATCCAACCAGCAACATGGAATGAATGAAAATCAAAACTATTCTTCAAGAAAGAGGTTTATAAACAGAAGAGAAGTTGAAGCACTTCTATGATTAATTACTGATGAATATGTTGCTGTTCTTACAATTCTATCATTCTTTTTCTTGTATATTTATTTGTTTTCTAAGTTGAAGCACTTCTATTTTTTTTTATGTTGTACTTTTTTAAACATTATATAATAAAATTTTTATTTTACTACTTGTGTTTATTTTATAATTTAATTAATATATTTATTTTATAATTTTACGTACTAATATTAATAATATTGTTTAAAATAAAATTAATTTCTTAAAAATTTTAAAAATAACATTTTTATAAAAAAAAAATGCATAGGAAATTAGAAACGGACTTTCCGTTTCTAAATAGAGATTAGAGACGGAATTTTCCGTCGCTAAATTTAGCGACGGATGATATATTTTCGTCGCTATTTTTTTGCGACCAACAAATTAGAGACGGAATTTGTCCGTCGCTAATCCGTCGCTAACTATCCAATAGCGACGAATAAATCCGTCTCTATTTCACAATTTTCTTGTAGTGTTATTAAAATGGACTTTTCGCTAAATTATCAGACATATTAATTAGATCAAATCTACGAATACATGCACATATATTTACAAGTTTAGATTACATATCAAATATCAAGCAAGATTCATATCAATGATGAAGAATCAAACTCGGCTTTTTTCCATTTACAGGCTGTGCACAATATAAATTTATCTTTAAAAATTTTATTTTTAGGGAAATTAATCCTTTGTTATCCGTGATGCATGGAAACACTTTGATTCAAACCATGCACAATGATTTTTTTTTTTTTTTTTAAGGATAATGGGTTGGTAACTCAAATATATTTATTAACTTCTTATTTCTCCAAGGAGGTTGGAATTTGGATTACAAACTTTTTTTAAGGATAATAAAAACCAATTCGATTATGCCTGTTAGATATTGAAATAAGCTTTGAATTCACTCTATATTGTATTTATAATGATATGAGACATTTATATCGGCAATAAATGAAACTAAAATATAAAGAAAATATTACTAATAAGGATATATAATAAAGTCATAAATCTTGAGGATTCTATAATCATATATTGGAGATTGTTTCCATAATAAGGATATATTATTTACTTAACACCGTTTTCATAATAAAGAGATATTATTTCCTTAGGAACAAGCTCGAGTTTGCATCTTGAAATCGGATATCAGAATCTTGAAAGTGAAAATCCTGAAACTTGCAGGCTTGAAACTTGGAGATAATTGATGATTTTTAACCTACGAAATCAAAAATGAGAGCCGAAGTCCGAGAGGGAGCGGAATCTCGAGAAGGAGTGTAACTCGAGAGGGAGCGAAATACCGTAAGGAGCTAAAAGCGCGAAAGGAGAGCCAAAGCCCGAGAGGGAACTGAAGCCAGAAAGGGAACCAAAGCCCCAAAAGAGAGCAAAAATCTGAAAGAGAGCCGAAATCTAAAAAAGAGAGCGGAAGCATGAAAGAGAGCCGAAACCCCAAACGCTCAACAGAAGCACTGTCTCACCAATAATGTCTTCTTCACGAAATCTTTGATGGGTTTTGAGGCTTAGCCTGTAACACGAAGCGATAGTTTCCAATGTTGACAAGTCCAACAAGTATACTTTTTAATAGTTGTCAGAAGTGTATTAAAAATATTACAAATATTTCGGTAGTTACAAGGAAATCCGAATTAGGATTAATTTCAGCCTGGCAGACCCTCTCGGCAGACCCTGAAATCAGACCGTCACGTCAGACCCACAGAGCAGACCCTGAGAGCAGAGGCAGAAGCTGAGAGCAGAGGCAGACGCTGAGAGCAGAGGCAGACGCTGAGAGCAGAGGCAGACGCTGAGAGCAGAGGCAGACCTTGAGAGCGGAGGCAGACGCTGAGAGAAGAGGCAGACCCTGTGAGCGGACCCTGAAAGCAGCCACTGACGTTCCAATAACCAAATCGGAAACGAACCAGCAAAGAAGATCAAACCCAGAGCTTCACTGTTCCGAGGCTTGTTGATGTCAACAATATCCTTAAAATAAATTCGTCCCCTACCGATGGTGCAGTAGAACGTGAGACGATTGTTTCCCAGGATATAACGGAAAACGAACAAGTAAGGGCACCACCAAACTCATTTCCAAAGAACCACAAAAATGCTTGAACTCTTCCAAAAATAAGAAAACGAAAACAAAGAAAGCTTCTGTGTGTGTTGTCCTAGCTCTCAAAAACGAAAGCACTACCTCCTTTATAAAAGAAAAATAAACATGCCAATTAATCACATGAGTGTGAGACCTTCCATTTACTTGTAACCCCCAAATTAATTTAATAGAATTAAATTAACTGTTATAGAACTTCAAAAGGCTTGGAAAAATTAAGAGACTTGCAAAAATTGGCTGGGCCGGGCCCGCACAATTTGGTCTGGCATTCGTATACGCAGGACGCGCGGGTGCACACGAGCCAAGCTTGTTCGGATTTTGATTTGCACCCCCCCGCGCGCGCACGTAGAGAGAGCCTCTATCCTTATAACTCTTACCCATCTACATATGAGCAATCATATATAAAGACATTTTCTCTCTAATAGTTTTCCCATGTGGGACAAGCACATTTCTCTTTATTTTCCAACACCAATGGGTGAACTTTGAGCAACGATTTCTCATTCACCCAAGCACCAATTTAAGCATATGAATATACCATTTCGAACTACTCAAGGAGGAGTATCCGAATCATTCAATAACATCCACTAACACGAAGTGGATCATGCTTAAAATTGTGCCTCAAAATGCTTACTCATAAGCATTTTCCAACAATCCCCCACATGAATGAAATTGGCGAAAAACGGCAAATAAAAATATTTTGTAAAACATTTTATTTTGACCTAGAAGAGTTCAACGGTTCAACACCTGCATAGGATAGGTAGGCCTCAGCCTTTGAACCTTCCCTTGTGAAAATATATCTCATTTACTGGTGTGGGAACACAGAAATCTGGGGCGACGCATGCTGTCCCGGGCTCGCGGCCCGATCGGGAGTACGGAGTAGCCACGGGGGACTAAACCGGAGAATAATGGAGTCGCCACCCGGTGTGAACCGGGAAAATGAGATTTAAGGCCGCACTCACCCCTCGCAAGGGAAGACCTCAAACCGTTGGGTTCGGAATGGTCCCTTACTTATGCCACTTGTAATGACAGGATTTATGTAATAATTTAATCAGGCTTAAGTAGCACTTATTTCCAAGAGTATCATGCTTCTAAATTCACAGGTACAAAATAAAACTTATACATACATTTCACATATATCTCACATCTAAGAACACATGCCTGAAAATACCTCAAAGTAACAACGAACATACAACTTCATTCAGCATATCATATTCATGAAAAACACAAGCATACATAATAACCGCACAAGCATACATGTAAGCACTTTTCCAAGTGATACGTGGAATTGTATCCCAAGTACAGACCGCATTACCGTCCATTCGGAATCGGCTACGAAATTTATGTCTGGGTTTCCATCCGATATATCACAAGAAATAATACTCCAAAGTCATCATGGCATAGGTATATGAATCGTAATGCGTTAAATCAAGACTAAGGCAAATGACGCAACTAATGGAATAAACATGCTTTTCATTATTATGTGCACAAAGATAAGAATGACTATGTGTGGTTCCATAAAAAATCACCTAAGAAACAATTATACATGGCATGTGATGAATATGTCTCAGTTCAGTGTGTTCGCGTTCGTGTAGCGTTCGTAAACGCGTTCGAACGGTAAACAGAAGGTTCGCGTTCGTATGGCGTTTGATAACGCGTTCGAACGGAAATGAAACAGAATGCTCACGTTCGTATGGCGTTTGTTAATGCGTTCGAACGGAAATGAAACAGAATGCTCACGTTCGTATGGCGTTCGTGAACGCGTTCGAACGGAAATGAGACCTGATGCATGATAAGGCAAAATGCATGCGCGTTCGAGTTGCGTTCGTAAACGCGTTCGAACGGGAACAGACCTGATGCATGAAATGGGACGCAATACATAAACAACAAAATAAAGGGGCGCGGCGAAGTACTGCCGTAAAGGTGGCCTTTTGGGGCTCTTGGTCTCTCAAAGAGAGGACCTTTAGACCAACATACTAAGCCCATGCGCGTCACATCACAACACATGAAATAAAGACAATAAAAGTGTAGGACATCGTATGCCCAATTGAACGTACATTCAACCCAAACACACTTCGTCCAGCGCGGCGAAGTAGTGTCACAAAGGTGGCCTTTTAGGCTCTTCGTCTCTCAAATAGAGGACCTTTGGACTAACTCACTAAGCCCATGCGCTCGATCGCATCATACATACAAAAATAAAGCCAATCATATCAAAACCAAGTATGCCCGATTGAACACATCTTACATCCAATCCGAACACACATCAACCGGCGCGGCAAGCATCGTGGTAAATGGTTTTAACCCCTCCCCATAAGGGATCTTTCATTCCACTTACTAAGCCCATGCGCTTGATTGAACCATACATAAAAATATAAAGACAATAATATCAAACTAAGTATGCCCGATTGAACGTATCTTGCATCCAACCGAACACACATCAACCGGCGTGGCAAAGCATCGTGGTAAAGGGCTTTAGCCCCTTCCCATAGGGGATCTTTAATTCCACTTAGTAAGCCCATGTGCTCGATTGAATCATGCATAAATAAACAACATACAGAATTCAAATGACGAAAAAAATAAAAACAAAAGCAATACAAAACAAAAGAGGGTGCCGTTTACTCAAGTGGTACGTGGAGTTGTGTCCCGAGTACAGATCATATTACCGTCCATTCGGAATCGGCTATGAAATTTATGTCCGGGTTTCCATCCGATATACCGCGAGAGTTGACACGTCTCTCATTTTTTTCTACAGCCACAACATACTACATCTCATAATTCATGCATATTTATTTACTCAAAGGCCACAACATGCAACACGACAATCACACAAGCAATATTTAAGAAATAGTACAAAAGCGAGTGTGAAAAATACCCTCAGGTCTAACCTTTTAGCCAACTTTCAGGCTTGCGTTTCACGGACGTCGAAAGGGTACAGCTCCTCAACTTCTTCGGTTCACTGGTTCAGCGTCCTAGCTCACTGCTTTGCTGTTTGGACTCCGTTCTGCTACTGTTCGGCCTCTGTTTTGCTGCTCACTGTTCAGGTCACCTGTTTTGACGTCGTTTTGCTGATGTTTTTGATGTGTCTTCTGCTTACTGTTTCAGGTCCTGTTCTTCTATTTCGGCTTCGTTTTGCTGCTGTTTTTGACGTGTCTTCTGCTCACTGTTTCAGGTCTTGTTCTTCTGTTTTAGTGGACTGCTATGCGTGTTTTTTTAAAGGTTTTAAGTGCAGTTTTTTTTGTGATTGTTTAAGGATTAAAAGTGCAGTTTTTTTTTCTCTGTTTTTAAGGATTTTAGGGACTGTTTTAAGAGGATTTGGGCTGCTGTTTTAAGGTGATTCAAGGGCTGTTTAGGCGTGTTTTAGGGGGGTGCAGGGGCTGCTGTGTAGGCGTGAATGTGGCTTCTGTTTTGGTGGTTATTTTTGGTGGTTTATAGGCGTTTATGGGGCTGGTTTTGAGTGTTTATTAAGGGGTGTTTCAGTGGTTGTAAGGGTTGTATGGGGGGATGTGTTCTCGGTGAAGGAGGGGAGTGTTTTGATTCGGCTAAGGAGGATTATTGCTTGTGGTGGTCTCGACTTTGAAGGATTTTGGTGTTCTGGATTCGGCTAATGGTGAGTTTGGTTTGTTTTGGATTCGGCTATGGTGGTTGTTGGTGCTCTTGTTGTCTCGGCTATGGAGGAGATCGTTAGGGCTCTTTGTTCTCTTTTTGTGTATATGTGAAGTGTCTTGATGTCTTGGGCGTGTATTAGAGAGAGTGGAGAGATGGTGTGGCTAGGTTAATGCATGTTTATATAGAAAAGAGCTAGGGTTTGCCCTTGTCTCACAAGGAAGAGATCTAGTTTCCAAATTATGAGTCCTAAGAATGGTATACACAAGATTGAGGGGGGGCAAAATATTTTAAATTAGGAATTCAACTATTTTAAATTGGTAGATGTCTTATTAGATTAGGAAGTCAAATATTTGATTGGTTTTAATTGGTTAGGATTGATTTTAATTAGGCATATCTTCTTTTTAATTTTAGTATATGATATATTCAAATTATTTAAATTAGGCATGATTTTAGTTTAAGTTTGGTAAATGTTTTATTTAATTGGTAAATGGTTTAAATATTTTATTTAATGTTTAATGTTTAATTTAATTAAATTGGGATGTGTTTTATGGGCTTTGGGGAGCTAAATGGGCTGGGCTGTGAGGCTAGCAGCAAAACCAGAATTACCGACACCGTTCAAACGCTTCCTCGAACGCGACACGAACGCCCGCAATCTGTTTGCCGTTCGAACGCATACACGAACGCAGCACAAACGAAAACAGTGAACCTTGTTTATCCTGAATTTCCCCTTCCGATATCTGTTTCCCGCGGCTTCCGTGACTCAAAAGGTAGTGCCTCCAAATGAGACTCATCATCAGGTTTCACATGCAAAAATGCAATGCCTACTGTCGCCCCCACTTTGATGGGGCTTGTGCAGTGTGTGACAGTGACAGTCCTATCAAAGTCTATGCAATGCTTTTTTTTTTACTTACCTGGCTAGCTAGCTGTCTCGAGCTGAGCTGATACTGCAGTGGACCTCGATCCTGAGACGCATCTCGATACTGCTGATGATGTGGGCCTCGCCGGCAAAATGATGTGATGTGAAGCTTCGCTCCTCAACCGATATGGGCTTCGCCCCCAAGCTGACATGATGTGATGTGGAGCCTCGCTCCTCAGCTGATATGGGCTTCGCCCCCAAGCTGACATGATATGATGTGGAGCCTCGCTCCCCAGCCGATATGGGCCTCGCCCCCAAGCTGGTACAATGTGGAGCCTCGCTCCTCAGCCGATATGGGCTTCGCCCCCAAGCTGATATAATGTGATGTGGAGCCTCGCTCCCCAGCCGATATGGGCCTCGCCCCAAAGCTGGTACAATGTGGAGCCTCGCTCCTCAGCCGATATGGGCTTCGCCCCCAAGCTGATATAATGTGATGTGGAGCCTCGCTCCTCAGCCGATATGGGCCTCGCCCCCAAACTGGTACAATGTGGAGTCTCGCTCCTCAGCCGATATGGGCTTCGCCCCCAAGCTGATATAATGTGATGTGGAGCCTTGATCCCCAGCCGATATGGGCCTCGCCCCCAAGCTGGTACAATGTGGAGCCTCGCTCCTCAGCCGATATGGGCTTCGCCCCCAAGCTGATATAACGTGATGTGGAGCCTCGCTCCTCAGCCGATATGGGCCTCGCCCCCAAGCTGGTACAATGTGGAGCCTCGTTCCTCAGCCGATATGGGCCTCGCCCCCAAGCTGATATAATGTGATGTGGAGCCTCGCTCCCCAGCCGATATGGGCCTCGCCCCCAAGCTGGTACAATATGGAGCCTCGCTCCTCAGCCGATATGGGCTTCGCCCTCAAGCTGATATAATGTGATGTGGAGCCTCGCTCCTCAGCCGATATAGGCCTCGCCCCCAAGCTGGTACAATGTGGAGCCTCGCTCCTCAGCCGATATGGGCCTCGCCCCCAAGCTGATATGATGTGATGTGGACTTCGCCCTCCGAGACCCATACCCGGAACTTAACTTCATTGGGACCTCAATCTTCAGATTACTGCCCAGATCAAATACTGTGCTTTTACTATCTCTGATTGGCTTACTGCTCGCTCTTTTCCGTCTTCAACACCTGTTTACACAAAACAGAACAAACACAAAAATATGCAATATATGTTACGTGTATGCATGTATGCAGGAGTTTTCTTATTCCGTTGGGTTAGGTATTCCACTGGCGACCAAGTCTTCTCAAGCAAAGTACAACTTCAACCTGTCAACATTGATTGGTTCTGTGAATTCATTTCCCTCGAGGTCTGACAACTTCACTGCTCCATTTCCCATGACTTTCTGAATGATGTAAGGTCATTCCCAGTTCGGCCTGAATTTCCCTCTCGGATCTGTCGTCGACTGCCTCGACTGCTTAAGTACCAAATCACCCTTTCTGATCTTTGTGGGATGTACTTTCTTGTTAAAGGCCCGGGCCAGTCTCTTCTGATATAACTGCATGTGATGTAAGGCTCTTATCCTTTTCTCGTCCAAAAGTGCTAACTGATCAAATCTCTGTGCGGCCCATTCTGACTCAGGTAACTCTGTCTCTGCTAATACCCTCATAGACTGTATTTCCATTCCTGGAGCGCCATTCCCGGCTTGTTCATTCTTGAACTCTGCTCCATTCTTGGATTGACATTCCCGGCTTGTTCATTCTTGAACTCTGCTCCATCCTTGGATTGCCATTCTCGGCTTGTTCATTCTCGAACTGTGTTTCCATTCTTGGAGTGCCATTCCCAGCTTGTTCATTCTCGAACTGTGTTTCCATTCTTGGAGTGCCATTCCCGGCGTGCCATTCTCGGCGTGCTCATTCCCGAGCTGTCCATTCCCGGACTATATCTCCATTCTCGGAGTGCCATTCTCGGCAGAACTGATCTGATGTAATGTGGGCCTCGCCCCCCAGAATGCCATACCCGGCAAGACTGATACTGATGCTAATACGGGCCTCGCCCCAAACTGATGTTGATGTGGGCCTCGGCCCTGGGATTCATTCCAAAATTCTGCTGATGTGGGCGTCGACCCTGGGATTCATTCCCTGGATTCATTCCAAAATTCTGCTGATGTGGGCCTCGGCCTTGGGATTCATTCCCTGGATTCATTCCAAAATTCTGCTGATGTGGGCCTCAGCCCTGGGATTCATTCCCTGGATTCATTCCAAAATTTTGCTGATGTGGGCCTCGGCCCTGGGATTCATTCCCTGGATTCATTCCAAAATTCTGCTGACGTGGGCCTCGACCCTGGGATTCATTCCCTAATTCATTCCGAAATTCTGACGGTGTGGGCCTCAGCCCTATGACTTATCCCCAAAACTGATACTGATGTGGGCCTCGCCCCCAGACTGATACTGACATGGGCATCGCCCTAAACTGATATTGATGTGGGCCTCGCCCCTGGGACTCATCCCCAAACTGATACTGATGTGGGTCTTGCCCCCAGACTGATACTGATATGGGCCTCGCCCCAAGACTGATACTGACATGGGCATCGCCCCAAACTGATATTGATGTGGGCCTCGCCCCTGGGACTCATCCTCAAACTGATACTGATGTGGGCCTCGCCCCCAGACTGATACTGATATGGGCCTCGTCCCAAGACTGATACTGATATGGGCCTCGCCCCAAGACTGATACTTATATGGGCCTCGCCCCTAGACTGATGCTGATATGGGCCTCGCCCCCAAACTGATACTGATATGGGCCTCGCCCCAAGACTGATACTGATATAGGCCTCGCCCCTAGACTGATGCTGATATGGGCCTCGCCCCCACACTGATACTGATATGGGCCTCGCCCCAAGACTGATACTGATATGGGCCTCGCCCCAAGACTGATACTGATATGGGCCTCGCCCCTAGACTGATGCTGATACGGGCCTCGCCCCCAGACTGATACTGATACGGGCCTCGCCCCTGTGATTCATTCCTGAAGACTACTGACATTGTATTGTTGCTGCTTCTGGTTGGCTTGCATTCGGCGCTTTCTTTTTTTTTCTCCTTTGAAACCTGTTATTACAAAACAGAACAAACACAAAAAGGATGCAAATATGTTACGTGTATGCATGCATGCATGATTGAGTTTCCTATCCCGTTGGGCTAGGTCTTCTGCCAGTACTCTTGGTGGCTGCTCGGTCTTTTGACAAGTCTGCCCTCTTCCCTAACCAACGGGTATCTATGATGGCCTTTAAGACAAAATGGGGTTAACATGGTGCATGTATGCATGAGGTGCATGTGATGCATGATATGCATGCGATACAAGAAATATATCAACTCATTAAAATTTTCACACAAATCGGCTCATCATCATTTTAGAAGTTTTTGGGCCAACTGTCATAGGAGTGAACTCGTCTCAGTTTAAATGGCCCAACGAGTTCACATCTCATGGCAAGGAGCCCAACTAAATCCAAATGGTAATGTTCCGAACACAAGCACAAAGAAAGATAATGCAAACATACAACAATAATTTCTACAGAATGGCCCATCAACATTTCAGAAGCTTTGGGCCCAATGGTCATAAGGTACGAACTCGCCCCAGTTTAAATGGCCCAGCAAGTCCGCATTTCTGACAATGGTCCAACTGCATCCAAATGAGGATGGTCCACAAGCACATACTCAAGGAAATAATTGTTACTTTAACCATACAACCCCGGTCTATGGGTGGGTTCACAAGAGTATAGACAAAGGCTCTCATCGGCGAATCCCCAATCAAGGGTTCGAGCAACCAAGTGAGCGCACCCTTTTTTATACTCTAAGGTACGTGCCAATGAGCTATGGTGTGTAACAGACTGTCAAATGGATTTCCCGTTGTAGATTCCCCAGAGGGAAGGTGGAGCGAGGCTCACTTAAATACCCAAGCCTCTTAGGCTCTTATCTCTTGTTGTCAGGAATAAACAACGAGTCCTCCAAATTAGTCCATCACAATAGGCTACGAGTAGATGGCTATCTAGGTGCCTTCACAGCTTTTCCTTCTAGAAAGGTAGTGAATGAAGGAAGACACAAAACCATTACCTAGCCTCAAAATGCCTTTGATTAAACCCTCACTTTATCCACTATAGACACGGTCAATTAAAACATAAATCCAAACATCACAAGTCAATATTTCGGGGCCGATTCTCTATCCCCAGTGGAGTCGCCAGACTGTGGGAACACAGAAATCTGGGGCGACGCATGCTGTCCCGGGCTCGCGGCCCGGTCGGGAGTACGGAGTAGCCACGGGGGACTAAACCAGAGAATAATGGAGTCGCCACCCGGTGTGAACCGGGAAAATGAGATTTAAGGCCGCACTCACCCCTCGCAAGGGAAGACCTCAAACCGTTGGGTTCGGAATGGTCCCTTACTTATGCCACTTGTAATGACAGGATTTATGTAATAATTTAATCAGGCTTAAGTAGCACTTATTTCCAAGAGTATAATGCTTCTAAATTCACAGGTACAAAATAAAACTTATACATACATTTCACATATATCTCACATCTAAGAACACATGCCTGAAAATACCTCAAAGTAACAACGAACATACAACTTCATTCAGCATATCATATTCATGAAAAACACAAGCATACATAATAACCGCACAAGCATACATGTAAGCACTTTTCCAAGTGATACGTGAAATTGTATCCCAAGTACAGACCGCATTACCGTCCATTCGGAATCGGCTACGTAATTTATGTCTGGGTTTCCATCCGATATATCACAAGAAATAATACTCCAAAGTCATCATGGCATAGGTATATGAATCGTAATGCGTTAAATCAAGACTAAGGCAAATGACGCAACTAATGGAATAAACATGCTTTTCATTATTATGTGCACAAAGATAAGAATGACTTTGTGTGGTTCCATAAAAAATCACCTAAGAAACAATTATACATGGCATGTGATGAATATGTCTCAGTTCAGTGTGTTCGCGTTCGTGTAGCGTTCGTAAACGTGTTCGAACGGTAAACAGAAGGTTCGCGTTCATATGGCGTTTGATAACGCGTTCGAACGGAAATGAAACAGAATGCTCACGTTCGTATGGCGTTTGTTAACACGTTCGAACGGAAATGAAACAGAATGATCACGTTCGTATGGCGTTCGTGAACGCGTTCGAACGGAAATGAGACCTGATGTATGATAAGGCAAAATGCATGCGCGTTCGAGTTGCGTTCGTAAACGCGTTCGAACGGGAACAGACCTGATGCATGAAATGGGACGCAATACATAAACAACAAAATAAAGGGGCGCGGGGAAGTATTGCCGTAAAGGTGGCCTTTTGGGGCTCTTGGTCTCTCAAAGAGAGGACCTTTAGACCAACATACTAAGCCCATGCGCGTCACATCACAACACATGAAATAAAGACAATAAAAGTGTAGGACTTCGTATGCCCAATTGAACGTACATTCAACCCAAACACACTTCGTCCAGCGCGGCGAAGTAGTGTCACAAAGGTGGCCTTTTAGGCTCTTCGTCTCTCAAATAGAGGACCTTTGGACTAACTCACTAAGCCCATGCGCTCGATCGCATCATACATACAAAAATAAAGCCAATCATATCAAAACCAAGTATGCCCGATTGAACACATCTTACATCCAATCCGAACACACATCAACCGGCGCGGCAAAGCATCGTGGTAAGGGTTTTAACCCCTCCCCAAAAGGGATCTTTCATTCCACTTACTAAGCCCATGCGCTTGATTGAACCATGCATAAAAAGATAACGACAATAATATCAAACTAAGTATGCCCGATTGAACGTATCTTGCATCCAACCGAACACACATCAACCGGTGCGGCAAAACATCGTGGTAAAGGGCTTTAGCCCCTCCCCATAGGGGATCTTTCATTCCGCTTACTAAGCCCATATGCTCGATTGAATCATGCATAAATAAACAACATACAGAATTCAAATGACGAAAAATAAATAAACAAAAGCAATACAAAACAAAAGAGGGTGTCGTTTACTCAAGTGGTACGTGGAGTTGTGTCCCGAGTACAGATCATATTACCGTCAATTCGGAATCGGCTATGAAATTTATATCCGGGTTTCCATCCGATATACCGCGAGAGTTGACACGTCTCTCATTTTATTCCACAGCCACAACATACTACATCTCATAATTCATGCATATTTATTTACTCAAAGGCCACAACATGCAACACGACAATCACACAAGCAATATTTAAGAAATAGTACAAAAGCGAGTGTGAAAAATACCCTCAGGTCTAACCTTTTAGCCAACTTTCAGGCTTGCGTTTCACGGACGTCGAAAGGGTACAGCTCCTCAACTTCTCCGGTTCACTGGTTCAGCGTCCTAGCTCACTGCTTTGCTGTTTGGACTCCGTTCTGCTACTGTTCGGCCTCTGTTTTGCTGCTCACTGTTCAGGTCACCTGTTTTGACGTCGTTTTGCTGCTGTTTTTGATGTGTCTTCTGCTCACTGTTTCAGGTCCTGTTCTTCTGTTTCGGCTTCGTTTTGCTGCTGTTTTTGACGTGTCTTCTGCTCACTGTTTCAGGTCTTGTTCTTCTGTTTTAGTGGACTGCTATGCGTGTTTTTTTAAAGGTTTTAAGTGCAGTTTTTTTTTGTGATTGTTTAAGGATTAAAAGTGAAGTTATTTTTGTTCACTGTTTTTAAGGATTTTATGGACTGTTTTAAGAGGATTTGGGCTGCTGTTTTAAGGTGATTCAGGGGCTGTTTAGGCGTGTTTTAGGGGGTGCAGGGGCTGCTGTGTAGGCGTGAATGTGGCTTCTGTTTTGGTGGTTATTTTTGGTGGTGTATAGGCGTTTATGGGGCTGGTTTTGAGTGTTTATTAAGGGGTGTTTTAGTGGTTGCAAGAGTTGTATGGGGGGATGTGTTCTCGGTGAATGAGGGGAGTGTTTTGATTCGGCTAAGGAGGATTATTGCTTGTGGTGGTCTCGATTTTGAAGGATTTTGGTGTTCTGGATTCGGCTAATGGTGAGTTTGGTTTGTTTTGGATTCGGCTATGGTGGTTGTTGGTGCTCTTGTTGTCTCGGCTATGGAGGAGATCGTTAGGGCTCTTTGTTCTCTTTCTGTGTATATGTGAAGTGTCTTGATGTCTTGGGCGTGTATTAGAGAGAGTGGAGAGATGGTGTGGCTAGGTTAATGCATGTTTATATAAAAAAGAGCTAGGGTTTGCCCTTGTCTCACAAGGAAGAGATCTAGTTTCCAAATTATGAGTCCTAAGAATGGTATACACAAGATTGAGGGGGGACAAAATATTTTAAATTAGGAAGTCAACTATTTTAAATTGGTAGATGTCTTATTAGATTAGGAAGTCAAATATTTGATTGGTTTTAATTGGTTAGGATTGATTTAATTAGGCATATCTTCTTTTTAATTTTAGTATATGATATATTCAAATTATTTAAATTAGGCATGATTTTAGTTTAAGTTTGGTAAATGTTTTATTTAATTGGTAAATGGTTTAAATATTTTATTTAATGTTTAATGTTTAATTTAATTAAAGGGATGTGTTTTATGGGCTTTGGGGAGCTAAATGGGCTGGGCTGTGAGGCTAGCAGCAAAACCAGAATTACCGACACCGTTCGAACGCTTCCTCGAACGCGACACGAACGCCCGCAATCTGTTTGTCGTTCGAACGCATACACGAACGCAGCACGAACGAAAACAGTGAACCTTGTTTATCCTGAATTTCCCCTTCCGATATTCGTTTCCCGCGGCTTCCGTGACTCAAAAGGTAGTGCCTCCAAATGAGACTCATCATCGGGTTTCACATGCAAAAATGCAATGCCTACAACTGGCTGACAGTGGACACGATGTCATTGAACTGTATTGTCGTTCATATAAATGGAGAACATATATCACACATATATTTTACCTAACACACCAGAGTTCTCATTTTTATGTTCATTTTGGCCATAAACATCAACCTGGTTCTGCAAGAGTTTCTAAGAATTGTGCCCCGTACAATTCCCTTTGAAGCGGCCCCACTTCTCTCTTACATATGTGATTTCTTATTTAAGAGTATCTCGTAATACTCTGCTCGGATTCCCGACGCATAAGAATCATTAAAAGCATTTGCTTAACCTCTATCCATACGAGCATCACTGTTTCATTTCACCATAGGAATGGACTAGAGGGTAACCCCCCACCGTGAACCAATTATGTCTTTTACGAGTAGGTTGTCTCATTGAACCTAGATCTTGGGATCTCCAATCAACAAGGTTGGGTTTTCCTTCGTAATAAACATTTATATAATGGGCTTTAGTCTCATTCCCCTCGATGATTTCACAACTAACTCTCTGTTTAACCCTTTGGTTAGCGGATCCGCAATATTATCTTTTGACTTTACATAGTCAATCGAAATAACTCCAGTAGAGAGTAATTGTCTAACGGTATTGTGTCTACGACGAATATGTCTAGACTTACCATTATACATATTGGTATGTGCCCTTCCAATTGCAGATTGACTATCGCAATGAATGCAAATTGCTGGCACTGGCTTAGGCCAACTTGGAATATCCTCTAGAAAATTTCGAAGCCATTCAGCTTCTTCAGCACATTTATCTAATGCAATGAATTCTGATTCCATTGTAGATCTGGCTATCACAGTCTGTTTGGAGGATTTCCATGATATAGCTGCACATGCTAGTGTAAACACATAGCCACTGCTAGACTTTGAGTCTTTCATGTCAGATATCCAATTAGCATCACTGTATCCTTCGACTACAGCTGGATATCTATGATAGTGCAACCCATAATTATGAGTAAAACGTAGGTACCTGAGTACTCTCAATATTGCTTTCAAGTGATCAACCCCTGGATTACTCGTATATCTGCTGAGCTTGTTTACTATACAGGCTATATCATGCCTTGTACAACTCGATAGATACATCAAACTCCCGATAACTCTATAGTATTCTACTTGAGATATACTCTCTCCTCTATTCTTTGATAGATGTAAACTCACATCTAAAGGAGTTCTAGCCACAGCAGAATCATCATTGTTGAATTTACCAAGAATCTTGTCCACATAGTGCGACTGATCAAGAATAAGTCCATCTGGACTTCTCGAGATCTTTATTCCCAGAATGACATCTGCTAGACCCATGTCTTTCATGTCAAACTTGGATTTCAGCATATTCTTGGTAGTTTTCACCATTTTAACATCACTCCCGATTATCAATATGTCATCAACGTAGAGACATAAAATGACATAGCCAACTTCTGTCTCTCTGACATAAACACACTTATCACATTCATTGATTGTGAAACCATTTGACAACATGATGTCGTCAAAATTTTTATGCCATTGTTTCAGAGCTTGTTTTAATCCATACAAGGATTTTACTAACTTACAGACTTTCTTTTCTTGTTCTGGAGCTATAAAGCCTTCAGGTTGTTCCATGTAGATTTCTTCATCTAAATCTCCATTCAGAAAAGGCTATTTTCACATCCATCTGATGTACCTCAAGATTGCGCAAAGCTGCAATCGATAGTATCATCCTTATGGAATTTATTATCGTTACAGGAGAATAAGTATCCAAGTAATCAAGACCTTCATGTTGTCTATAACCTTTAATTACAAGTCTTGCTTTGTACTTGTCAATTGATCAATCTGCCTTCATTTTCTTTTTGATCATCCACTTGGACCCTAAAGGTTTACATCCTGGAGGAAGATTCACTAACTCACAGGTGTGATTTTGTAAGATGGATTCAATTTCACTATTGATGGCATCTTTCCACAAAGCACCATCAGCTGACCTTACAGCTTCATTATAGCTTTGAGGATCATTCTCTAGCAAAAATGTCAGAAAATCTGGACCAAATGATTTTTCTGTTCTAGCTCTTTTGCTACGTCTTTGTTCAAGTTCAACAACTTGTTGATCCTCTGGAACATTTATGCGTTCTTGGTCCTGACCATCTTCACTGATAGTCTCATGTGCCCGTTTGTGCACATTTGAATTCGAATTAGTTTTCCAGAGAAAAACGTATTCGAAAAAGGATGCATTCCTCGACTATATTATCATATTCTTGTGAATATCTAGTACATTGGACTCATGCACAAGAAATCGATAAGCATTACTGTTATGTGCATATCCTATGAAAAAACAATCAACAGTTTTTGGTCTTATCTTCACCTTCTTAGGTGGAGGAATGACTACTTTGGCAAGACACCCCCACACTCGTAGGAATTTATAGGAAAGTACTCTTCCTTTCCACATTTCATAAGGAGTTTTCCCTGCTTCTTTTCTTAGTACCTTATTTAAAAGGTAATTAGCTGATAAGACAGCTTATCCCCACATATTCTGAGGTAAGCCAGAGCTAATTAACATAGCGTTCATCATCTCTTTCAAGGTACGATTCTTCCGTTCCGCAATCCCATTGGATTAAGGTGAATAAGGAGCCGTGGTTTGATGTATGATTCCATTTTGTTCACAAAGTGATTCAAAAGGAAAAATATATTCACCACCACGATCACTTCTTAACTCCTTAATTCTTTTATTCAGTTGGTTCTCAACTTCATTCTTATAGAGAACAAATTTTTATAGCTTCGTCCTTGCTTTTCATCAAATACACATAGCAAAATCTTGTGCAATCATCAATAAAGGTAATAAAATATTTATCACCGCCTCTCGATTGTATTGAATTAAAATCAAATACATCGGTATGAATTAGATCAAGTGGTTCAGAGTTTCTTTCAATGCTATGAAAAGATGATCTTGTTAGTTTTGCCTCAACACAAGTATCACACTTATGTTTGTTATCAATTTTAAAATTGGGAATGTGATTAATGTTAATTAATTTCCGCAATGAATTAAAATTAACATGGCCTAATCTACCATGCCATAGATTAGAGTACTCAACAATATAAGCAGAAGAACTAGCTTTATTGATATTCTTGTGTTTAACAACCATTACATTGAGCTTAAGAGCCCATCAGTTACATACCTAATTCCCACATACATCCCATTTTTAGTCAAAACTACTTTATCAGACTCGAACACCATCCGGAATCCATGCTTGTTCAGAAGCGATCCAGACACAAGATTCTTCTGTATTTCAGGTACATACAGAACATTGTTCAAAGTCAACTCTTTCCCATAGGTCATATTCAGAATCACATTTCCTTGACATTCAATCTCAGATGTTGCTGAATTTCCCATGAATATTTTTTCCCCATTACCAACAGGCTCAAATGAAGAAAACATGCTCTTGTCCGAGCACACATGTCGAGTGGCACCAGTGTCAATCCACCACTCTCTTGGGTTAGAATCCACCAGATTCACCTCAGAAACCACAGCATAAAGGTTAATGTCTGAAACATCTCGAGACATGTTTTCCATCACATTAGCCTCTTGATTCATTTTCTTCTTCGGCAGTCTGCACTCAGAAGACTTGTGACACATTTTGTCACAGTTGAAGCATCTTCCTTGAAATTTTGATTTCTTGGAAACTCCTCCTTTAGGGCCCATCTTTGACCCTTTGTTCTTGAGGTTCTTGTTCTTATGGCCATGTTCAACAACATTTGCCTTGGCCTCATGAGAGATTCCTCTCTTTTCAGATACTCGGTTATCTTCCTCAATTCTCAGCTTAAGAACCAAGTCTTCAATGCTCATTTCTTTTCACTTATGCTTGAGATAATTCTTGAAATCTTCCACCAGGTGGTAGTTTCTCAATCATCGAGGCTACTTGGAAGGTTTCACTTAAACTCATTCCCTCAGCATGAATTTCTGCTAGAATAATCTGCAGTTCTTGTACTTGGCTTAACACAGTTTTGGAATCAACCATTTTAAAATCTAGGAAACGGCCTACGACAAATTTCTTAGTACCGGCATCTTCAGTTTTATATTTCGATCCAAAGATTCCCAAAGCCATTTTGCTGTTTTCATTCCGGCGTACACAATATACAAGGAATCACTTAGCCCATTTAGCACATATTCTTACATAGGAATTCAGAATGTTTTCAAGCATCGATCGCACTGATCACTTGGATATCAATCTCACCCTCCGTGGGTGCAGGAGCATCTTCCTTTAGGAACCTCGAAAGGTTCAACGTGGTCAAGTAAAAGAACATCTTCTGTTGCCACCTTTTGAAATTCTGACCAGTGAATTTGTCAGGTTTTTCCGCAGCAGGATTGACATGGCTCACATGTCCAACAGGTTGTCTAGCCGTAGAGGCAGCAACACATTGGCCAGCCACAGCGGCTGCCATATTAAGCCCAGAGGCTGAACGTTGGCATTGGCCACCGAAGAGGCTGCCACTGCACTTTGGTCAGCCACAAGGGCTGCCACAACATTCTGGCCAGCCGAAGAGGCTGCTATATTCGGATCTACTGTGTTTGGACTGATTTCCATATCCACAGAGTCGAATTTGTTTTAAGACTGTATTAAAAATATTACAAATATTTCGGTAGTTACAAGGAAATCCGAATTAGACTTAATTTCAGCCTGGCAGACCCTCTCGGCAGACCCTGAAATCAGACCCTCACGTCAGACCCACAAAGCAGACCCTGAGAGCAGAGGCAGACGCTGAGAGCAGAGGCAGACGCTGAGAGCATAGGCAGACGCTGAGAGCAGAGGCAGACCCTGAGAGCAGAGGCAGACGCTGAGAGCAGAGGCAGACCCTGAGAGCGGAGGCAGACGATGAGAGCAGAGGCAGACCCTGTGAGCGGACCCTGAAAGCAGCCACTGACGTTCCAATAACCAAATCGGAAACGAACTAGCAAAGAAGATCAGACCCAGAGCTTCATTGTTCCGAGGCTTGTTGATGTCAACAATATCCTTAAAACAAATTCGTCCCCTACCGATGGTGCAGTAGAACGTGAGACGATTGTTTCCCATGATACAACGGAAAACGAACAAGTAAGGGCACCACCAAACTCGTTTCCAACGAACCACAAAAATGCTTGAACTCTTCCAAAAATAAGTAAACGAAAACAAAGAAAGCTTCTGTGTGTGTTGTCCTAGCTCTCAAAAACGAAAGCACTACTTCCTTTATAAAAGAAAAATAAACATGTCAATTAATCACATGAGTGGGAGACCTTCCATTTACTTGTAACCCCCAAATTAATTTAATAGAATTAAATTAACTGTTATGGAACTTCAAAAGGCTTGGAAAAATAAAGAGACTTGCAAAAATTAGCTGGGCCGGGCCCGCACAATTTGGTATGGCATTCGTGTACGCAGGACGCGCGGGTGCACACAAGCCAAGCTTGTTCGGATTTTGATTTGCACCCCTCATGCGCGCGCACGTAGGGAGAGCCTCTATCCTTATAACTCTTACCCATCTACATATGAGTAATCATATATAAAGACATTTTCTCTCTAATAGCTTTCCCACGTGGGACAAACACATTTCTCTTTATTTTCCAACACCAATAGGTGAACTTTGAGCAACGATTTCTCATTCACTCAATCACCAATTTAAGCATATGAATATACCATTTCGAACTACTCACGGAGGAGTATCCGAATCATTCAATAACATCCACTAACACGAAGTGGATCATGCTTAAAATTGTACCTCAAAATGCTTACTCATAAGCATTTTCCAACAAGAAGTCTCATCCTTGGCAGAACCCACACAAATAAGTTTCCATTCCAAATCGTCTTTAAGAATAGCGACGCATTCGTACGAGATCTCAAACTGAAACGGAGACGAAAACGACGCCGGATTGTCCTTGACCAAACCAAAAATCAAATACCTAGAATAAATGTAGAAGTTTAAAACAACGATAAGGTAACGGCCTTTGCAGAGACTGACGGGGACTTGGTGGATTGTGGGGGAGCGTGTGTCGAGGGAGGGAGGGTCGGCGGTGAGGAGACGAGTGCGAGGATGGAAGCTGCTGAAGTTTTGGAGTTGGTTGGGAACGTGGCACGTGACAACAAGAAGAAGAAAATCATCCCAAGCCATATGTAATTTGCGGTAAGGAGTTGGGAAAATTACTTGTCGGTGTGAAAATTGAAAACAGTGGCGTTTTGCTGAATATTAACCAGCGGCTTCTAAAAAGGCCGGGAAGGAGGACAAACATAGGTGTTGGATTTAGTTTGAAGTGTCGCGTGAGGTTCACCTAGTTATGATTCTCACCATATTAGATAAAAATTTTGAATTCACTTATATTATATTTATAATGATATGCGTTTTTATATATGCAATAAGAAATAAATATTACTAATATGGATATATAATAAAGTCATAAATCTTGGGAATTCTAAATCATATATTGGAGATTGTTTCCATAATAATAATATATTATTTTTTCAATACCGTTTCCATAATAAAGAGATAATATTTCCCTAACTCAATCATACATAATGATTTTCTTTACACATAAATTGAACTTACTATAATTAATTAATTAATTAGTCAGTTTGATTATCGTAGTTACAAGATCTCATAAGCACTTCCCATTTCATTAATAATCAAAGCATCAAACTGAAATTTTTCACGGGAATTAAAAATGAGATATTTTCCACCTTGATGGATTTAATTACCATTTTGGAAAAAAAAATAGTGCATTAAGCCTTAAGGTTTGAATAATGATATACATATTAAACCATGATTAAAAGATAATAAAATCACTATTAAATAATATTGTTTTTTGGGTTCGGGTGGTTGCTGTTTTTTTTTTTTTTTTTTACTTTTTCTCTTGAATTTTTTCTTTTTAACTTTTCTCTCTGAATCGCGGCGATCGCGATCGTGGCACATAACACTAGAGAGACTGTTGTAAAATCATTATAGCAGCCCCAAATTTTTATTTTTTATTCCCGTTTAGTGCTGCTTTATTATGGGGATAAACTGGTTAAACGAAAGCTCTACTAACAAGTTCCTCTCTCTTTTTCATTTTATTATTATTATTATTATTATATTTTCAGTCAGAAAAGCCAATTCAAGCTCAGCTGTTTTTATTACTTTATATTAAGTTTTGATGGGTAATTATTTTTCTTTAATTATGTCAACCCATGTGAGGTTATAATTGATTAGGTTGAAAGTGATTCCTGTTACAGTAGTGAGTGCTGGCAATTGCATTGCATGGCAACGGGAAAATTAATCTCAAAAGTGCTTCTGTTGATAGCACTATTTTGCAAACAAAAGTTGGTTGAAGAAGTAATTGATACAGATTCAATGTTGATTAACCTTTAAAAGATGATAATGAGATTAATCTAATAACAATCTTACCAAATAATATTAATTCTGGCAGTAATCATGATATGAAACAATTAATGAGTGATTGTACGAGGTTGTTAAAAGATATATATAATTGTCAACCCTAGAGTTACTATTAGATCACGACATCCAATTTAACAAGGCAAAAATGTGATAAATAAAATCTTAAGGGGTCTGAGCTTCATAGTTGGACCACTCTAGGTAGCTAAAAGAATAATATATTGTTAGTGGAGTGTGTCATCACAAATGATATCAGAGCCATTATCAATAGGAAATGTGCGGATGTTCACAGCCAACGAAAATGTTCGGCCCTATATGCTAAATTGTGATATTCCATGTAATATCTCACATTATTAGTGATGAGGATCCTAAATTAATATATATATATTATATATAGTTAAGAGTTTTCTTAACCTAGTAGATGTGTTTTGGGTTGCAAATCCCAATAACAAAATTGTGATAGGCTTTGCTCCTAAAACGAATAATATTTACTTGGTTGGTGGGTCTAAAAAGCATTTCCAATACATGCATGTGACCAAAAGCAGCTGGGAGGATAGAGTAAGATACCAACAAAAACATTGGTTCTCAAATTAATTAAGAAACTCTTAACTAATAAAAATCCTAATAATTCATTTTTTAACTTATCCAAAATGTTTATAATTTTTTTTGTTAAATAATAATAAAAAAAATCCCCTCATTTGTATATGTGGTCTTTTTATCATATTTCAGCTAATTGTTTGCAACCATTAGTTTTCTGGTTTTTGTTTTCTTATTTAGTTTATTGTAAGGAGGCTTTTGAAGGAAAAGTCTCATTATGTCTCCCTAATTTTATTTTAATTTATTCATTTTATGAATAAAAATCCATAGTTGTGATAGAGATGGCAGAAAATTTCAAGTTTCGATTAAGATTTGGGATCTTATACTATTTAGTATAAGATTTGGAATGATTTTTTGATCCGAATAAAAAATCAGGTAGAAATTTTTCGTCCCGAAGTTTGATGTTTTTGCCTAAAAAACCTAAATCATGATTGAGATTAGAGATCTCAAACCGTTTGGTCAGTTATTCATGAAAAATTTTCGTTTTTCAAATTTGTAAATAGGATGGGAATTGATAAATCTCGTATTTTCTCGATTGATTACCATCCCAGACTGTGATATAGTTTATTTATTACAAAATAAAAGTATATAAGTAAATATTTTTTTGGAATAGACTTCGAGCTTTAGATGAACCGATTGTTGGACAATTATGACCCATAGCGTCACTATTTGTACAGATCACGGTGTTGTTGTACAAATTAACTATGTGACAAAGGAGATTGCACTCTTATCATTTGTGATTAGATCACCAAGATATATAAATGATAGGAGGTCCATGTGATTTGTTCCTGGATTGAGAATGATATGAGACAGTATCAATTCACGAAGGATAAATCATTAAACATCCCTAGTAAGAGTATTATCGAGATGGGACATCGATAAATACGTAAAAGACTAGTATTACACTTGTGCACGTTGTGAGGGCACAACGGCATAGTTCTCATATATTTGGGTATAGGATACTCATGCAAGTGTGATAGGAGGTTGTGTTTTACCGATGGTACGGGAAACAGCTTCGCTCTGGATAGACCCTCGCAGAATCTCATTGGTAGTATGACTATGTGTCTATGGGAGTCTGCAATCAGGGTAGGTGTATTTGGTCTTAACCTGAGACTTGCACTGCTAATACTTGCGACAATCAATATGCTTTGGTTGCGGTCGTCCAGGGCTTTAACAGGTTCTGTGTACGCCAATGCTGGGTATATTGAGAATCGTAGTGTGTTGGGTGTGTGATGTTAAGACGGAAGTATCACTCCAGTCATATGTAGATGATGGTCACATAGGATACGGAACTTGTTCTCTTAAATGCTCGAGCTATCGGGATATTATGACTAGGTCATGTATATCCGATTATAGAGACTAGTTGCCAAACATCCGATATGTGCTTCGTACAGGGCAGACACAATTCCAGACCCAGGCCTAGCACGTGAACATCCGATATTGGATCGACATACACAATACTACGGTATACTACGTTTGATATAGATCACATATTCCTATAAGGATATTTCAGGAGAATTGGGTAGGCATGGCGCTTTGCTATAAGCCAACATTGTCTCGTAAATCGGTATAAAGTAGTACGAGGTACTTACGTGTTCGGATAGTCCGACGACCGTATTTACTGCCAACATATCTGGGGATCTCATAGGTCGCTTCCCGAAGATTCATCGATGATGTATGACTCGCACTTTATTAATCTGGGATTAATTAGATGAGAGAGAAAATTAATCTGGGATTAATTACGGAGATATTTTATCTGGGATAAAATATTAATTAAAGAGAGAGAACGATTAATTTGGAATTAATCGATTAAAATAATATATTTGATATATTATACGAAATTGGATTTCGACGCGGAATTAAAATTAGATTTTAATTCGGGCGAACGAATTAATTTAGAATTAATTCGTTAGCGACGTGAATAGTGATTTCGCTAGGCGTAATCGTTTAATTATGTCGCAACGGAAAATTCGTTAATTTGGAATTAGCGAACCCGAGCCCGGGATTATTTGCGAGCGCATTCGCATTTCGAATTCAAGTGCGGCACGCAAGTCAAATCAAGCGTCAAATCATTAGTCACATCAAGCGTCAAATCACATGTCACTTTGAGTGATGTGACAATTGATTGATTGATTGATTGATGTGAGATGATGTGAGTTGCTGCAAGCATTTAATGCTTGACTTTTGTGAAATTAAAAGTGGTAAATGGTTAATTATTTTGGAAATATAAAACCTAATACACTTTATTATTTTCTCTCTCTCTCTTCACGTTTTTGGGTGCCAAAATTGGAGCCAAAATGCTCTTCTCTCTCACGGTCTCAAGTCCTCTTCTTCCTTCTATTTTTCTGCAAAACCTTGAGTGATGGAGAAGGTTGAGACATGATTTTGTTGCAAGATCAAGGTGCTAGCACACTCTAGGAAGCATACAATGTGATAGGGAAACGATTTCGTGAGCTTGGAATCATAAAGCTTGGAGCTTCAATGGAGTCTTCAATGGCCGAATCTTGGAGGAGCCATACCACCCACCACCGTGCAGTCCACTGCCAAAGGGAGATGTTGCCGTGAGCTTTTGAGGGAGCTTGAAGGCTTGTGTTCTTCGCGTCGCAAGATCCGTTCATTGTGAGTATGTTTCCGCCATTCTCCTTTGTGTATTCATGCATTTTTATGCTTGATTTGATGATTCTTGGGACCTAATTAGAAACCAACAATGGTATCAGAGCTTACATCAAGCATGAAACTTTTAGGGTTTAAAATTAGGTAAAATCGATTTGAGCATCAATTGGTTAAATTGTTTGATTTAGTATGCTTGAATGAGGTTGAATTGAAGTTGTGCATGATTAATTTCAAGAAAATTGGATTGGATCAATTTTCCCCAAAACCTTTGGCTTGGCCGAAAATTGTAGAACCCTAATTGTCTTGGTAATTTTGTTTTTTGATCATTGGATGACTTAAAACAATTGGGTAAAGTTGATTTGAGGTTTAATTGGATTGAATTTTGAATTGGACAAATTTTCCCCAAATTAAGGCTTGGCCGAATCTAGTGATTTTTGAAATTCATGGTGATTTTTTTATTTTGATTCATTGGATGAGTTGAATTGATTTGGGAAATGATGATTGTGGATTCAATTGGATTGAAACCGAATCGGAAAGAAAAAAACCCCTAATTGCCGAGAATAATGAAGCATGTATTGGGTTTGATTTTGATTTAATTGTGTTGGACACTATTTGATGTTAAAGTGCATGATTAATTAGGCTAATTGATGTTTTAGAAATGTTAATTGGGTAATTAATTGTATATTACACTCAGGTTAATTAATTGTGGAATTTGGAATTTTATAAGTTAATTAATTGGGCTTGAAATTGGATTTGGGCCTTATAGGTTGTAATTGGGCTTTTGGGCTTGGTTATACCAAGTTAGGTTTAAGCCAATTTGGTTGGTTCCAATTGGGCCCAAAATTGCATCCATAAAGTCCAATTATGACTTAATGGACCTTAATTATTTAATTGGGCCTAATGGGCCAAAATTTATTTCTGGGCTTATGGGGTAAATCCCGGATTGGATTTTGGTTATTGGATTTGACCCGAGTTGACCAAAAGTCCACGCCTTAAAGAAATTAATTAAAATCCCATTGGACTTTAATTAAATAAACATTGGATGTTAATCGGCTTTGAGACCCGTAACGATTGAATTTGGAATTTAAGTCGTAAAGGTTCGTTAATAAAGTGTAATATTTAATTTGGAATTAAATAGTGAATTAGTATTAAATACAATTGAATTGGATTTAATTTTGTAGTTTAATTTAATTCAAGAATTCGTACTTTGCGTACTTATTCGCAAAACGAGTTTGACTCGAGCAAAATCAAATCGTTGTTTGAACATTGGATGATCACTAATTATCAGATTAATTATTTGATTAGATTGATTGATAACATGCTTGTGTGAATACATGGTTGCGATGCATGAATAATGTATATCGGATGGATATTAGATGGGTGGGGCAATTTTAGAAATTATTGTAATAAATTTGATTTATTAATTGGACCTGCGTGTCCAGCCTATTACCTCCTTTCTCATTGTATTTCTCTTCTCACCTATTCCCCTCAATGTAAATGAGGTTTCTTTAGAAGTGTAGTGTAACGGGTAGAAGTAAATACATGTGCTAGCGGGAGAGAGAAAATTGAGAGATTTGATCTAGGATCAATGTAAAGTATCCATCCGCATATCATTATTATTTTATTCATATGCGCTTTATTATGTGTTTAGAATGCATGTTTAAGGGTGTATGATGATGAGACCTTAACAAAGATAATAAATTGGTTGCCAATTTGCACGCGAAAAATCCTCGCTCAATATTAAACGTTTTTCCTTCCATTGAGTGATTCTTACTCAAGATCCGAGACGGCATTGGTTTGTTGGCCAAAGTCAAGGCCTTTGTCTGTCGAAGATGTGTTTGAATCACGAAGGCTTTGTTCCATATCAGTGTCTTGTCCAAGTTGTGGTTTGTTGGCCAAAGTCAAGACCATTTTTTGTCCATCGACATTGATTACGAAGCTTTCCATGGTCAATGGGTCGCGCTTGACTGGGATCACTAAGTTTGTTGTGCCAAAGCCAATGATTAGTTGATTCAGAGGAAAAAGGTTAGGTAATACATTGGATGTATTGGCATATATAAGATATATGTTTCGGACTTGGATGTCCCCCTACCGGATCTAGGAATTGGATTGGATCCAATTGATCTTAGAGATCTACCTAGTTAATTATCATACAATTTGTTGGCCAAAGTCAAGATTGTGTGATATTTAACGGGATCCTAGCCCACTAGCAAACACGGTTTCCCGAGTACTCGACATAGGGTTAGAAGCTCGCCGAAAAATAGTGGGAGGCAAGAATTGAATTTGCAATATTCGTTTAATTACTTGTCATACGCGCTCAATCACAAATTATTTCGTCGTTAGATTAAATGTTAGTTGGACTAATATTTAAATTGTTGTTTTAATTAACAGTTGGACTGTATTATAGTTGATTATATAATTGGATTATAGTAATCAATATATTTTAATTAATTAATTTCAATTTACAGTTGATTTTATAATTGGATTATAGTAATCAATGTAATTGAGGTTAATTAATTTAAATTATATTTGATTATATAGTTGGACTATAATAATCAATATAATATATAGTACCACAAATCGTTGATTAAATAGTTGGACTATTAGAATCAAGATAAAATGAAAGATTAGTGTTTAAAACATAATCCTGGGTGAAAATGTATTTGAACGACTATAATTTTTCAAATTGAGAATTATTTCAGGATGGTCCTGGAAAAATAATAAGTTACTTTATTTGATAAAATAACATATTAGGCCTAAGCCTGGAATTAAGCAAATAAGTGGAACATGATATTTGGAATATTCATGTAATGATAACTTTAGTGCTTAATCCATTATACTCGTCAAGTAGACTCCTTAATTTCTGAATCAGAACTAAGGATTAGATCATTAAAGTATGATAATGAAATTGAAGGATTTTCATGGATCTATTTTAGATCTTTGAAATACTAAATTGCAATAAATAATTCTTGGAGAATTAATGACTATTCTCAAGGAGACAAAGTCAAACTTTGCAATTAGGCAAGTAGCGCAAGGCGCACCTTACTTCGATATTCTAGAAAGCCAAGGCTTGGCCAAAGGCTTCTGGAATGTTGAAAAGGGCAAATGCAAAATCATTATAATCTTCTAGGAAGATAAAATGACATATCCCAAGAAGGAATTGAAGACGAGCAAGGCTCTGACTTCAAAAAAAAAATATTTGTAAACATTATGCTCACTACTAGTATTGAAATTGGATTTTAAATACTTAGTGTGATACATAATATATATAAATATATATTGATGTTCAGAATCTGTTTTGAACAGGATACTGACATCAATTGAGATTTATCTATGAATTGGAAACAGGACGAAAGTCGATGTTTTAACCGTAGATACCTAAATTTAGGAACTACCCTCGGGTGAGTACCTAAGTTAGGAAACTGTTATAATTTAGCTAGTTTGACTAGATACATTATCTCTATATCAGTGTTCAACCCGCTGCGGGTGAACCTTTATATTTTAAAACACTAAAGTATTTTATTGTATAAAGATGATATTGAGATAAACACATTAGATGTGAATAACAACATTTATATTTTGAATATAAATATATCTCAAATATATAACATGACAAATAAATAGCTCAAACTGATTTGATCAATTAAGAAACTTAATTGTGGCATAGTTGTCATGGACACTATTAAACAAGAATCGTATATCCACACTTTCAAAAAGTGGGTACTAGGACTAATTTGATTCTATTCAAATAAAGTCTACGAATCTAGTTTATTGGGCAAAGTGCCTAAAACACTATTTACTTGGTAAAAGTGTCAGTGCCACCGATCTGTTAGCCCTAGTTCATAGTGAAGCAAGTGGGCCTATGTCTAGCTAGCCTAGATGTGGATATGAATATTTCGTGACCATTACGGATGTGGCATCACGTATGGTTGTGTGTTTCTTTTAAAGAACACAAATCGAAAACTTTTAGAGTTTCGACACGAAATAGACAAACAGATCGGCTAAAGTATTAAAACCGTCACAGTAAGACCGTAATGGAAAATACTTAAGCAATAAGTTTCTCGTATACTTGAAAGAGTATAGTATTCTTTCAATGAGGACTCCTCCCGGAACACGTCAGTTTGACGGCGTGTCCGAAATGAGAAACCGAATTTTGTAAGACATGATAAGGTTAATCATGAGTCGTTCTGAGCTACCATTTCCTTCAACGGATATGCTAACCAGTGCAAGAACTTATTTAGAATAAGGTTCCATAAAATTTGTTTGACAAATAACATATTAGATATGAACGGGAAAGAAACCAGGTTTCTCATTCCTGTTAGATTTGGGTATGCTAGGCATATGTTTGGATGATACCAAACTAAAACTCAAATTGGATAAGTGTCAAATGTAGGTTATCCTAGGGATACCATAAGTATTGTACTTATACACCTCACAAGAGAACAATTAGATTGTTGCTCACCATGCGGTTTTCCTGAGAGGAATACCGATATGCAGTGGAAATTGGGAGGATAGTAAAACTCGATGAAAATCGGAGTAATACTATTACTGGTACCGAATCTTAATGGAACACAAATAGTTCATCAAAGATGAAACTATACCATTAATCTTTGAATACACAAAAACCGCGTAGGTCGGAGAGAGTCAGAAAATAACCCGGGGTATGGGTTTCTGATCTCACCTCATAAAGATGTCTATCTTATTGACGAACACCAACTGACTACGTATGAGGAAGTGATACAAGGTATCGACTCCCTATTATGGCAAAGTGCCATAAAGTCCGAAATGGATTCCATGTATACCAACTATGTTTAGACACTAGTTGATGTACCGCAAGGCATTGTGCCTATTGGTACTATATAAGTCTTCAAGGAAGACATACATGGATGGCAACATACCAACGAATAAAGCTAGGCTTTTACCGGAAAGGTATCGTTATCAACATTGTGTTGATTACGATTCAACATTTTACATGTTGCCACAGTAAATCCATTTGGATAATGCTTGTGATTCGATCCATGATTGGATTGAAGTAAGCATTAGGTTCTTGGAATTATCATTTTGATGTAATCATAATGATTTATGATTTAATTCAAAACAAAAATTGATTCTTGTGTATATAAGAGGGTTAGTGGGAGCGCACGGACAGTGGATGTCCTATATAATAATGATAATATGTCATTTCTTGGAAATGATATTCCCATAAAATAACTATCGGCGAAAGCTTGGCTTTCGAAATACTCTCCGAGAAACCGTACATTGAAAAATGTATGCGACCTGGTGTCTCATACGCTTTGAGCATATGGATTCACAAACAGGCCAATCCGGGTGATAGTCACTGGATTGATGTTAATAACATCCGTTAGTATCTTAGAGAACTAAGGATGCTGTCTTAGTCTATGGAGAATGAGAACTTGAAGTGACTGGGATCATTGTAGCTAGTTTCCTATAACCGATAAAGACGACTAAAAGTCGCAAACGATACTATACAGTTTGAATAACGGTACAGTGAGCTGGAAATCTTCCAAGCAATATACTATTACCGAATAAACAACAAATGCGGGTTAATTGCAGTAGCTGAGGCAGCTATAGAAGCCATCTGGGTCAATAACAAATCTAATTAGATTAGATATAGTTATGTTAGCAGCTGAGCTAGGCGTCAGCACAGGCTAAAGAATTAATGGTCTCATCAACGATCCAGATACTTGCTTAGATATTCATCTGATTCGTTCGGATCATACATCGTGGCGATGTGATGATCGAATAAATCGCATCAAGATGATATTCATACAAATCCGCTGACGAAAACTTTTTCTCAGCAGTTTGAGCCAACCGTACATAGTTCAGGAGTTAAACACTCGAGTGACTGGTTATAGGCCAAGTGGGAGATTGTTAGACAATTATGACCCATAACGTCACTATTTGTACAGATCACGGTGTTGTTGTACAAATTAACTATGTGACAAAGGAGATTGCACTCTTATCATTTGTGATTAGATCACCAAGATATATAAATGATAGGAGGTCCATGTGATTTGTTCCTGGATTGAGAATGATATGAGACAGTATCAGTTCACGAAGGATAAATCATTAAACATCCCTAGTCAGAGTATTATCGAGATTGGACATCGATAAATACGTAAAAAACTAGTATTACACTTGTGCACGTTGTGAGGGCACAACGGCATAGTTCTCATATATTTGGGTATAGGATACTCATGCAAGTGTGATAGGAGGTTGTGTTTTACCGATGGTACGGGAAACAGCTTCGCTCTGGATAGACCCCCGCGGAATCTCATTGGTAGTATGACTATGTGTCTATGTGTAACACTGAGTAACAAAAATAAATTTAAATTAGGTTACTATTATGCTTGTGACAGATTTGAAGTTTATAAAGTGAGAGGCAGGGAGACGCGTTCATTCAGTAACTTCTTTTAAAAAAAATTATTTTCTCTCTCCTTCATTTTTCTCTCACTCTCTCTCCTCACTGCCAAATCTTTAAAGCATCGCCGCCGCTTCACCGCTGATCAGACGCCGCCATGCGCCGGACCTCCAAGTAGCTACCGATGTCAGCTTTCCAGAGCCGCCGAGATCGAGACCATCGGTCTGCGGACGCTCCTCCACGTGCCGCTTGAAGAGAGCGACTCGCCGCCGATTCTTCTGCAATTTCCGACCGTCTCCGGTCACTTTTGACGACCACCTCCGACGAGTGAGTGTTTTTCAGACCGATATATTTCCAACGCCAGTGGTCACTTCCTGATCCGACATCGTTTGGGTTGTTTTCCGTTTTGTAATTACCGGCAATTCGGGAATATAACTAGTATTTGAGATTCGACCGTTGGATCGGCGATCCGATCGCATCAGATTTGTTGCTCTCGATTATACGAGCGTTTTGATATATATATATATATTCACCATTGAAAGTATCTGATTGTGGGGTCCGCTTTCTGGTGGTGGGGCCCGATCTTCGTTGTGGGGCCCGCTTGCCTCGTTGAGCGTTTCAGCTAGTTCCGGAGCCGTTCGTTGCTGTTTCTTTACTCAGCATAGACGTTTGAAAATATCGAGTTGATTGTCGTTATCGACTTGGCAATTTGAGCGACCGATTGAGATTCTTAGCGATAATATAGGCATATTCGAGACTTTTGCGTGGATCGAGGTAAGTACACTCTGTGGTGATTCTCTTAACATAATTGTTTGATGATTGATGGTTGTTGTGAGAGTCGGTATATATATATAAATATATTGGTATAATTATATATATATTTTGTTATATATATATTTATATATTTGTGAGATATTATATTGAGATATTAAAAGCATGATAAATATGAAATCATGATTGTTGAGATGAGATTGATGGATTGGATGCGAGATGTGATTGTATTGGATGATGTGTGTTGTTGTGTTATGCAACCGGGTTTTGTATAATAGTGGTCAGATTTGAGATGATGTGATGATACATCAGATGGTATGAGATTGATCAAAACCTTGGGAGTTGTGATGAGGTACTCTCCCATTGGTTTTTGATTTGGGGGTATACGGGGACTCCCCCATTGGTTATATTTCACTCACATTTTGCAAGTTGATATGGTTGGAAACCTTGGGAGTTGTGATGAGGTACTCTCTCATTGGTTTCAATCCTCTGTTATACTAAACCCGGATTAGCAACCATGTTTGATGGATGTTTGTATTATTGTGGGATGATTGTATGAGATGATATTATATTATATGCTATTTTCATATATTATATTATATATATATATCTACATATATATATAACCCTATTTTGTTGGTGAGGTCATGTTGAGAGAATGAGTGCTACTTGCTCCCCCAAACATTTCAGGTAGTTCGCGAGAATAGCAGGAGCAGTACCAAATTTGGATCCACGTGCCACAGTTGTAGTTCCGGGTTGGTCCAGACATTCGAGTCGTCATTTGTATTTTTAAGTCTTGTGTTGTAAACCATAAAAGTTGTGTATACTTTATGGGTTTGTAATTTGTGATGTATTATTTGTGTGTTTTAAATTGGTTGATTTGGCATATAGAATGCTTGAGCTAAAGAAGTTTACGAACCTCTTTCTAGGGTTGGGCCCGCTCTAGGGAGTGGGTCGTGACACTATGGGAGTCTGCAATCAGGGTAGGTGTATTTGGTCTTAACCTGAGACTTGCACCGCTAATACTTGCGACAATCAATATGCTTTGGTTGCGATCGTCCAGGGCTTTAACAGGTTCTGTGTACGTCAATGCTGGGTATATTGAGAATCGTAGTGTGTTGGGTGTGATGTTAAGACGGAAGTATCACTCCAGTCATATGGATATGATGGTCACATAGGATACGGAACTTGTTCTCTTAAATGCTCGAGCTATCGAGATATTATGACTAGGTCATGTATATCCGATTATAGAGACTAGTTGCCAGACATCCGATATGTGATTCGTACGGGGCAGACACAATTCCAGCCCCAAGCCTAGCATGTGAACATCCGATACTGGATCGACATACACAATACTACATTATACTATGTTTGATATAGATCACATATTCCTATAAGGATATTTCAGGATAATTGGGTAGGCATGGAGCTTTGCTAGAAGCCAACCTTGTCTCGTAAATCGGTATAAACGTAGTACGAGGTACTTACGTGTTCGGATAGTCTGACGACCGTATTTACTGCCAACATATCCGGAGATCTCATGGGTCGCTTCCCGAAGATTCACCGATGATGTATGACTCGCACTTTATTAATCTGGGATTAATTAGATGAGAGAGAAAATTAATCTGGGATTAATTATGGAGATATTTTATCTGGGATAAAATATTAATTAAAGAGAGAGAACGATTAATTTGGAATTAATCGATTAAAATAATATATTTGATATATTATACGAAATTGGATTTCGAAGCGGAATTAAAATTATATTTTAATTCGGGCGAACGAATTAATTTAGAATTAATTCGTTAGCGATGTGAATAGTGATTTCGCTAGCTGTAATCGTTTAATTGCGTCGCAACGGAAAATTCGTTAATTTGGAATTAGCGAACCCGAGCCCGGGATTATTTGCGAGCGCATTCGCATTTCGAATTCGAGTGCGGCACGCAAGTCAAATCAAGCGTCAAATCATTAGTCACATCAAGCGTCAAATCACATGTCACTTTGAGTGATGTGACAATTGATTGATTGATTGATGTGAGATGATGTGAGTTGCTGCAAGCATTTAATGCTTGACTTTTGTGAAATTAAAAGTGGTAAATGGTTAATTATTTTGGAAATATAAAACCTAATACACTTTATTATTTTCTCTCTCTCTCTCTTCACGTTTTTGGGTGCCAAAATTGGAGCCAAAATGCTCTTCTCTCTCACGGTCTCAAGTCCTCTTCTTCCTTCTGTTTTTCTGCAAAACCTTGAGTGATGGAGAAGGTTGAGACATGATTTTGTTGCAAGATCAAGGTGCTAGCACACTCTAGGAGGCATACAATGTGATAGGGAAACGATTTCGTGAGCTTGGAATCACAAAGCTTGGAGCTTCAATGGAGTCTTCAATGGCCGAATCTTGGAGGAGCCACACCACCCACCACCGTGCAGTCCACTGCCAAAGGGAGCTGCTGCCGTGAGCTTTTGATGGAGCTTGAAGGCTTGTGTTCTTCGCGTCGCAAGATCCGTTCATTGTGAGTATGTTTCCGCCATTCTCCTTTGTGTATTCATGCGTTTTTGTGCTTGATTTGATGATTCTTAGGACCTAATTAGAAACCAACGCCGATTAATACATGGGTGGACATTTCGGGTTCAGTTAGATTTTTTCAAATTTTGGTTCAATTTTTCCAAGCTATTCAGTTTGGGAATTTGGAACCATTCGGTTTTTTTTCAAATTTTATTTCTATTTGGTTCGGTTAAATAATTCGGTTCAATTCAGTTATTTATGGATATTACAACTGGTTAACATATAACAAAGTAACGTATGATGTATTAATTTACAATATCCAATGTGTCTTTTTGTGATGTCATCAAGCAATTGTGAAGAATCATGCATATACTATTGTATATTTACATGAAATTATATGGATTAATCAATTTTATATTTTTTATTTAATTTAATCATCATGACTTAAATATATTTTGCGAAAGGGAGGAAGAATATGAGAACGAAATAATTTTATTGGTCTACATTATCATCTCAATATAGAATTTGTGAATATTCTTATGTACCAAAAAAAAAAGGAAAAGAAAAGTATTATCATTTGCTAAATATTTGACATTTCAGGTTTAGTTTTATTTTTTTCAAATTTTGATTCAGTTTCGAAACAATTTGATTTATATGTTTGGAACCGTTCGATTTTTGGTAAAATTTCAATTTGGTTCGGTTAGATTCAAACCAAACCATTTACCAATCCATAGATTATTGATTAATCAATTTAAATAGATTTCGAGAAATTTCAGGGAAAAAAAAAAAGAAATAAAGGAAAAAAGACAAGTTTCAAAAGATATATATATAATTTATTTGTAAGGAAGTAAAAAACACGTAAAATATCTAAGGATGATAAATGCAAGTAAAAAGTAGTGTTTGCAGAATCAAATCAGTGATCGAATCGGTAATCTAAAAGATTCAATGGGTATTGGTTTGACAGGTTGAATCATACCGAAAAAATCGACAGAACCAGCTGACATCATGAATAATTTTATATAATTAAAAATTATAAGAAAATATTAATTTCTGATTTTTGATTTTAAAAGTTAAAAAAAATTGAACCAATCCGGTTTGGTTCGTCAGTTTTGATCAGTTTTGACAGATATTTTATAGATCAATATTTATATTTGGCCGAAATGGACTCATAGTCAGTTCTCGATTCGACCTATTGAACCGATTGGTCCATTCCGATTTTAAAAACAATGGTAAAAAGAGAGGGAAATGATAACCACTACTACAAAAAAAGATATTTTATGACGGTTCTAAATAGCTTTTTATGGTGATTTTTGAACCGTTATCTTATGCATGATCATAAAAATTCTCGAGTTTTTTATGACGGTTATAAAATCGTTATAAAAAGTATATTTTTTATGAGGGTGTTTTTAAGAAATGCCATAAAAACAATATTGTGGGGCCTACCATGGGACCTCATCTAACTAACCACTTGTGGGCCTACATCTAGACCTTGGTATCACCCAATGGCCGATCCAATCTAAGCCCACATCATCTATATTTAATTCTACAAATTGATGCAATTGGTATGACTTGAACTCTTAACCTCAAGGTTGTAATATCATGTTTTATTATTACTGTTGTTATTGTTGTTGTTATTATTATACCTACAAACCTTGTTGACACTATTTGAAGATTGTTGTTCAATATTGCGAATCCAATTCCTAATATCTGAAAATGATAAGAAGTAAAATTTATAACGGTGAAAGCGAAATTTAAATTAATTATATGTATTTAAATTAATAACTGATAAATTGAAATATAAATCAAATATGAAAAAAATATACTTGAATGAAATGGAACATTAACCTGGATTGAACGTACATAAATAAAACAATGAAATGAAACAGGACGACACCGAGTTGTTTTTAATTTACATTATGTTTTTTAATCCTAAGTAATTTTTAAAAAATAATAAATAAATTCAGCTACCACCAGGTTATGATATTTTTATTATTATAAAATATAATGAATATATATATTTGTGTGTAATGCACTTAAGTATCATTAATTATTTTTTATAATAATAATAATAATATATAATTATTAAAATAATAATAACAATAAAAATATTACAGTTATTATTAAAACAGTCATCTTTTGTTTGTAAAAAGATGACGATTGTTATCAAAATCATCATTTTTTATTATATTAAAAAATTATAACATTTTTATGAAAAAAATCATCATAAATAATAACATTAAAAAGATGTCGGTTATTATAAAAACTGTTGGGACGTATGCCCTCGAGTTTCATGTTGTAACGACCGGTAGTTTCTACTACTGTGTACAGTAGTACTGTTACGTACGGGACGAAGACACATAAATAAATTATGACGAGACTCAAATATACTCATGGAATGACTTTCAGGACAATCGGTTAATCCCTCAAAGTGCCGGGGCGAGACTGTACAGAGTTCCCTTTGGGCAACCCGTGGTATTTGGGGCGTAACATTTTCATACGAACTCCGATTTCTATGAATTTTATATTGTCAGAAAGCTGAGATCAAGACCTACAACTTCTGAGTTGAATATTTTCCCAAATTTAGACTAGAAACTAGTCAAAAATACAAGTCAAAATTCAGATAAATAGTGATTTCGGGGTCAAATAGAGAAATCTCAAACTTTCTACATTTTTCTACACTTTTCTCCATATTTCCAAATATCAAAAAGGCCATAGTATATAAGAGAATACTATTCACAAATACACAAATTGGAAGCAAGAATGAGAAAGAAAGAGACGTACTGCCGAGAGGAAGAGGAGAAGAAGAAGAAGAAGAAGAAGAAGAAGAAGAGAAGAAGAAGAAGAAGAAGAAGAAAAGAAAGAAAGAAAGAAATAATGAATGAAAGGGAAACAAGCAAGTAAGCTTAGCAACAATGGAGGGCTTAGAGAATGAAGAAAATCAATGAGAAAAGAGGTAAAACCCATTTTACCCAATCTTGAATTATTTAATTTTGAAAGCATAATGGTAGAATAAAGATGAGGGTGTGATAGTGGATGCATTTTAATGACAAAAATGTAGAAAAAGTGATTCTTAAGCAAAATACCCAAATTTGGAGGATTTAAAGTTTGGTTAAAATTAATGATTTTGAGGTTTAATGAGTTGTTGAGGATGATAATTAGATGTAGATCATGTGTATTTTAGGTTTAATGAAATGGTTTGTGTGATAAAAATTGATATGGAAGTATTAAGGATGTATTTGGGGTGAGTAAGATAGACTTTAAGAAGAAAGACAAAAACCTGAAAATCAGGTTCGCGTCGCGACGCAAAGAGGGTTTCGCATCGCGACGCGTAGTAGATAAAATAGAGCCGATTCTGGAATGGTTGCATCGTGACACGCGCAACATCTTGCGTTGCGACGTGAGATGAAAATATTACTAAGACAATTTCTAAAACAGTTCAGTTCCACCCCAGCGTGTTAGAGACCACCTTTAGGGTCTCGTACCAGTTCGAATGCATATATCGCGTCATATATCAAGCGTGATGTATTAAGTAACGATAGTACAGACCTGAATTGAGAAAGTTTAACCTAGTTCCGAAATTTACCTCGTGATTTGTAATCTAACCAAATTACCATTTACAGACCATTGCAGGAGTTGCAATCCCCTTCGACGAAGCGGAATAGCTCCAGCCAGATTCCTAAACAGTGAGTGGACACACTTTTCTCTAAGTTGTTTCTTTTTATAACAGTTTTCAGTATCAGACTTACTTTTTCTGCAATTAGGGCGTTAGCCAAGTTTGTTTTTATATAATATATGATTTAGCATGTTTTGAGAAATGTTTTAGAAAAGAGATGTTTTCAGTTTGAGCTTTATGTTTTTCGGGGCATGAGGGAAAAACTCACCCCCAGTATGCAACTTGATACAGTTGGAATTGACGGACAGAGACATGTGCACATGTAGAGGACTGGGGGGACGGTGATATGTAACGCCCCCAGATCCTAGAGCAGGGCTAGGGGACGACGATACGTAACGCCCCTAGGCCCTAGTTTCAAAGCTCGAGTGGTAGCATAGATCTGCACCCCCAGTTCTAGTTTTTGGCTTGGGGGACGGCGATACGTAACGCCCCAATACCACCAGTTTCAGAGACAATAGTGGCATACTTTGGGGGACGACGATATGTAACGCCCCAAAGTCACGGATTTACACTGCTGGCTACAGTTAAGCGTATGGGGGGACGGCGATACGTAACGCCATCATACGTCAAGGTTTTTCAGATACAGAGCAGCTCACAGTTTTCAGACTTTCAGAACACAGTTTTCAGAAATCAGATTTTAGAAATAGTTTTCGAAAACCAGAGTTTCAAAAGTAGTTTTCAGAAAGATCAGTTTTATTAAAGAAATTTCAGACAAAGTTTTCATAAAAGAGATTTCATATGAAGTGATTTCTGAAACTTTAGTTTTAAAACCTAACATTTTGATTTGAGTATTTCAGTTTTATAGTCCACTCACTTAGATCGTACGACGATCTAACCCTCCACTCCCAGTTTTCTGTTCTTGCAGGTATTCTTGGAGGACGAGCTCGGGAGGACGGATATTGATGCAGTCATTAGGGATGGAGTCCACCTGTACAAGTCGGAGATTAAGGGAGAGTCCTGTCATAGTTAAGTATGAGTCTTGTATCAGTTTTTGTTGTGTAGTCATTGTAAAAACAATTGTTACCAAGTACAATAGTTAATTTTGAGTTTGTTTTCAGTGTTTTCGAGTTGGGCTACGGTCCCATACTAAATATAGTCAAAGAAAGAAAAGTGTATTAGTATTTGTTATGGGTAGTTAGTCAGAGGCTTATGAGGTTAGTACTGTTATCCCATGTCGGTGACATCTCTCAGATTCGGGGATGTTACACATGTATTGTAAATGGAATTATTTATTGAAATAAAAGACGCATTATTCATTTATCAAAAATATTTAATTTAAATCGCATATTATAAATTGTCTTGTTTATCCTTGATTATTCATGTGCTTTCAGACTTAGTGTATGAGTGTCATACATAAGAGGATTTAAGTCTGAAATTAGTAATCTAAAATAGTCGATAGAGAGTAAACAAAACGGGTACTTTGTTTGTGATTTATCTATAGATGCGGTCCTTATATAACGACATTGATCCGGGATCGCTCATGTGGTGACATGATAATGGAGGTACCTTGTATGATGTGATCATATAGGACTGGCACAGATAGAAATGAGTATCTTATAATATCTGTTAAATAAAGAAATTCATTTCAAATGGTCATATATGGATTGATATTAATCCTGAGTGTACTCGAACTCCAGCATGACAGGCTATGTCTTTTGATTTGCTAAGGTAGGGTTGGTGAAGCAGTCTCAGCCAATAGTTACGTATTTTGGGGACATGATTTTGTGTGTAGCTGTGAACGTTTTACATAGATATGGAAATCACTCGTTCTTGTAAAGAAGTAGAAGAGTATCTTTTTAAGGGTTGATTCCGTACTTGAACGATTAGAGCGCTCAAGTCTTTCTATTGCGAATAGAAAGATTAATATTCATAATACTAATGAATAAATTCTTCATTAGAGAATCAATTGTACTTGAGGTATAAAATAATTAGAGGGGTATAACAGACTTTATGACCTAACCCTAATTATGAGATACACGTGAAAGGCCAATCTGTATGCAATGACTATATCGATGGATACCGAAGTTGTGCGGCTAATATTTTCCATCTACGGCAACGAGAGTGCAACTTCGGGTTTTTAGTAGAATAACGTGAAGTTAATAATTCAGAATATTTAATTAAAAAGTTTGATTGATATTTCAGGATTATTGAGCTCGGAACTGTAGTTCCATTTGGTCCACGTGCTAGATTGAATTACTGTAACAAATCAAATATAATTGGATTGTCTAATTATATACTCACATAAATAATTATATATTATTAATGTAATTAATAATATAATTTGTCACAAATAAAAATTATATTAAATAAGTTTAATATAATATTTTCTATATTTTTTTGATTATAAGATAATCAAGTTAATATAATTATGAGATAATTATATCATCATTAAGATAATTATATCATTATTATGATAATGGTATTTGCATTATCAAAGAGACAAGTCCATATGACTTGTTATACACTACAATATTTTATATCTATTAGGTCATACCTAATTACCTAATTGCTTTGTCATTAATGGTCCACTTCACATGCATTTGGATGACACTCCATTTGATTGTGTTTATCATTACAATTAAATGATATTAGTGGCTTAGTGGGAAGAGTGGTTGTTTTGAAAAAGGAATAAAATCCTAGTATTTTTCTCAAGTGTTGAGAGAGAGCAAGGCAATAAGATCCTGATTTTTTTGCTTAAGGGTTGAGTGAATTGTATCTATCATTTTCTCAAGTGTTGAAAAGAAAATAAGAGAAATAAGATCCTGATTTTTTTGTTCAAATGTTGAGAGAGAGTAAGGCAATAAAATCTTGATTTTTTTGCTCAAGTGTTGAGAGAGAGCAAGGCAATAAGATCGGGTGGTAGATCCAAGCAACAGATCTCAATGAAACACATACAAAACAAGAGCAAATCAAATGACCAAGGGTTGATAAATTTCGGATTTAACAAGGGAGAAGACAAAAAAATTTCAAAGTCGATCGCAGAGCCTAAGGCATTTCCGCTGCGCATAAGGAAAGCGTTTCCTACAATTGGTATCAGAGCAAGGTTGACAAGTATTTTTAACCCTTCTATTTCAAAGTTTATGTTTTAATGGTTTATATGAGATATAAATTGTTAATGTGCATGTTGTGATGAGTAGGCATAATTTAATGTCCATGTGATGAATGTGATGAGAACCTGCCTGGAACAAGCCAAGCAAACCCACACAAGACTGAAACCGTTCCCAAGAAAGCCAAGACAGTTCGGATAAAAACTTTAAACCTCTGAAGAACAAGCAACAAAAGCCTAGAGTGCTAATGGAGCTCCATAAAGGATTAGCAGACCTTTGATAAGCCAAAACCAGTGAGAACAAATTAAGGGTTTCTCAAAGGTCATGAAATTGATATAATTTTATTGAAGAATATTTGATCAAAACAGAACAAAAAGTTAGCCTTTTATAAGGAGGCTTCAACCAAAAACCCTAACCCAAAAAAGGACAAAAGATGAAACTACCCACACGCCAACAGACGTGTGTCCTAAATCTAACATAAGCTATCTCAACCTGCAAATCCTTGCATGCTTATTCTAATTCCCAAACATAAAATAATAATATAAAGTAATACGCTCAAACATAAATAAAGGGTTGAATTAAAACAAATGTCAAGCCTTAAATAAAATAATAATTATTATTAAATAACTATAATAAAATAGGCCTAAATATCTCGTTGTTCCACAGCCTGAATAAGGTTCACCATCATGGGTTCATCCAGCTTCAAGCCCATACTCAATGTAGTAGAGGTGTGGGAATAGTCAGATATAATCTTCTATATGAAACCATGCATTGCTTCCTGGATCTTCTTAGCTCGAGACATCGTGATTGGATCTTCTGGAACATGTACGGTGGTGGTCCGTCCGTGTCCATCATAGGCTGCATCCTGAGCCTCAAAAAAACTTGCCTGGAACAAGCCAAGCAAACCCCTCTACGTGTTCTAAGCCCCAAGAACCACGAATCTTGATTTTTTTGTAAGAATAAAATCCTTCCAAGATCAAGTCCAACCCTTAAAGAACCTTACCCTTAATAACATTTCTTTATTTCTTTGGAGAATCTTGAACAGCGATACAGCGCCACAACGCTTGCCACACGTTGAAAAGATTTTATTTCGTAGAACCAATGAAGAATCCACTCCCTCAAAATGACACAAGTCACTTTGTTTTGTAAAAAATATGTCCGTAATTAATTATCAATTACAATGAATAATGCCCTTTTAAATATGTGGCTAACTATAATTCTACCCAAATATAATAAAACTCTAGTAAATTAAACCTAATAACACATAAAATACTTTAAAATTTTGTGCATGGGCTTTCTAATTTAATTAAAGTTCAGCCCAGCACTTAAACATCAAATAACCTTAAAAATATGAAACATAAAAGTTGTAGGGATAACTTGCTTCTATATTTTGACCAAGAAGGCTTCTGAATTGGACTTTTATGTAAACTATAAAGTTTTCGATCCATGAGGCCCCTTTCTAATGCAACTTGAATCACTAAAGTCGGACATCAGATGAGAAAGTTACGTTCAAAATACGAATACTGCGCAAATCCCACCACTACTAAATCACCATTCGAGAATTATATAGTGGGAGAGTGATATATCACAATATATCTCGTGATCTTTGTTGTTAGTCCGAAAATGTGAGATTCAAAAGACGTCTCGAGACAGCTTTATTTTTGTCCCCATTCGGATAATGTCCATTTTTGGTCAATATCAGATTTGGATTCCAAGAGGATATGAACTCTAGATGTATTTGGTGATTTGACCTATCTACGGCGGTACTTCACTAGTTAAGTTAAAGGGTTCTGAAACAACGGGTTACACTCATAAAAGAATAATTAAAAAGTTAATCAATATTTCTTGATCAAATCTAACGGTAGTTGGTTAATATAAGAATTGAGATTGTCTTGATCTATCATGCAAATACTTGACCTACCCTACGACGGCACTTATTTGTGGAATGATATATTTTTGTGGCATAGTAATTCTTTTAGGTTTCTAATTCATTTTACATAGTTCATTCATCATGTTTAATTTTATGCCTAAATGATTGATGATTTTAATATGCGATGAATGGAAATTGAATGCATGTTTATTTATTTTATTTCAGCCATGGTTTCACCAATTATTGCAATTCTCTCAAACGAAAAATTAGCTAGAGAAAATTATATTAAATAGAAAAGTAATATGAACATCATATTGTTCTATGAAGACCTTAAATTTTTCCTGACAAATGAATGTCCTCCTGAGCCAGCTATAATTGCTGGCAAAGTTGTACGCGATGTCTATCAAAAATGGGTCGCGGCCGATGAGAAAGCCCGCTGCTACTTGCTAGCAGGGATGTCTGAGATTCTTGCTCCAAAGTATGAGCCAATGGCTACAACATCTTTAATGATGCAGTCATTACATAATATGTTTGGGCAATCTTGGTAACGTCATGAGGCCATGGTCTCATTGATGACTGCTAGGAGAAGGAATGGACATCACTCCGAGATCATGCCTTAAGGATGATGAGTTTTCTCAATACGGCTGAAACTCATGGAGCTCATATTGACGAGCATAGACAGGTGACCATGAACAAGCAACTACTTAATGAGTTCACCCATTACGAGTCCATATTGATGGATCCTCGTAAGCCCGGTGGTGAGGAAAATATTACCGAATCTTCTAAATCTGCAAAGAGGAATAAGAAAAACATTGAGAAGGCTTAGGCAAAGCCTATGAAAAAGAAGAACAATAAAGGCTCCAAGGATGCCAGGCCCAAAGGAAATTATTTCCATTGCAAAAAGGATGGGCATTGGAAAAGGAATTTTCCTAAATACCTTGCAGAGCTGAAAGAGAAAAAGGCTACAGGTAAATACGATTTACTTGTTATCAAATCTCTATTCGTGGAAGATGATAAATCCACATGGATTGTTGATTCTGGAGCCACTAACAATGTTTGTTCTTATTTGCAACTACTTGATTCATGGAAGGACCTTGCTGAAGGTGACTATACCATGAGGGTCGGGACATGGGATGTCGATTTAGCAAGAGTAGTGGGAGTTTTCAATTTAAAATTTAATAATTATTATTTATGTTTGAACAATGTGTTATTTATTCCTGATTTTTGCAGGAATTTGATTTCTGTTTCTAAACTTATGGAAGATGGTTTTTCTGTTTCTTTTAATAATAATTTTATTATTTTTGGTAGAAATGGATTAACTATATGCACATGAAACTTTGAAAATAATTTATATTTGTTAAGGCTGTTAACACATAATTCACTGCTCAATATTGAAATATTTAAGGTTGAAAAATCTAAAACAAAACAGCAAAATATTTCTCAAATCACACATATCTTTGGCATCTTAGACCTGGACATATTAACATTGCCCGTATAGATAGATTGATAAAGAACGGATTTTTAAACCTGTTAAAACTTGGAACTTTACCGGTCTGTGAATCATGTCTAGAAGGCAAAAGGACCAATAGATCTTTCACTAAAAAGGTATAAGAGCCAATCAACCATTTGAGCTAATATATTTGGACGCTTGCGGTCCGATGAATGTAAAAGCCCGAGGTGGTTATGAATATTTTGGCACATTTATTGATGATTATTCTAGATATGGCTATGTTTACCTAATGCACCATAAATCAGATACTTTTGAAAAGTTTAAAGAGTATCGTGCTGAGGTTGAGAACCAATTATGTAAGACTATCAAAACTCTACAATCAGATCATAAAGGAGAATACATTGACAAAGATTTCAAGGAACTTTTAGTTGACCATGTGATAGTATCCCAACTCACAGCACCTGGAATACCACAGTAAAATGGTGTTGCAGAAAGGATAAATCAGACCCTACTAGACATGATAATATCAATGTTTAGTTAATGTTCACTACATAGTTCATTCTTGTGGTATGCATTACAAACAACAATGTATATCATAAATATAGTTCCATCTAAATAGGTTTATAAGACTCCGTTAGAGTTGTGGAGTGGTCGTAAAGCTAGATACGATATTTCCGCATATGGGAATGTCCAGCATATGTGCTGAAGAACAATGCTACTAAGTTGGAGCCACGGTCTTATGTGTGCCTATTTGTAGGCTATCCTAATGAAACCAGAGGTGGGATATTTTATATTACGGAAGATAACAAAGTGTTTGTATCAACAAATGTTACGTTTCTAGAGGAGGACTATATAAGAGAGTTCAAGTTTATCAAAATGATCTGCCACCTAGACACAATGGGAGATTGTACGACAACCTGATTGCTATCTAGGAGTATACCCAGCCATCGGAACTGAACTGTTAGGTTCCGGTTCCCTTTTATTTTCTTAAAAAAATTAAAAAATGAAAAATAATTATTAAAAAAATTTTATAATGGGATATTATTACCAAATAAATATAATAAAAAAATTTATTTATTTGAAATTTATTATATTATTTTAAAAACTTAAATTAAAAATAAAATAAATAGCTTGAGATTAAAAAAAAATTATTTATATTATATTGGAACCGTCCGTTCCAACGGTTCGGCTAGGGTAGGAACCCTAACCGAATCGTACGAAATCAGTTCTGATTCTAGTTCCAAAACCGGAACCGGAAGGAATTAGAATTGTCCGGTTCCTTCTGGTTCGGTTTCGGTCTGGTTTTGGCTCCGAACCGGAACCGTGGCCGGGTCTATCTAGGAGATGGAGAGGCACAAGCTGTCACATCCAATGATGGCATATATGATCCATTGACCTATCATGGTGCAATTGATGATTCTGATAAAAAATAATAGCTCAAAGCCATGAACCTCGAGATGGAGTCTATGTACTCCAACACAGTCTAGGAACTTGTAGACCAACCCGATGGGGTAAAACCCATAGTTGCAAGTGGAACTACAAGATAAAGATATGAGTAGATGGTAAAGTACAGACCTTTAAGGCTAGACTAGTGGCTAATGGTTATACCCATAAAGAGATAGTCGACTAAGATGAGACTTTCTCGCCAGTAGCCATGCTCAAATCCATCTGCATTCTTCTCTCCATTGCCGCATATTATGACTATGATATTGACAGATGGATGTCAAGATTACATTCTTTAATGGAAATCTTGATGAGAGTATCTATATGGTACAACCAGAGGAATTCGTAGCCCAAGGTCAAGAGCAAAAGTTTACAAGCAGCAAATGTCTATTTATGGACTTAAGCAACCATCTCTATCTTGGAACATAAGATTTGATGCCACGATCAAGTCTTATAAATTTGAGCAGAACGCAAGCGCGTCATTGACGGAAATGTGATTTTTCTCGTTTTGTACGTCGATTATATTTTTCTCATTGGGAATGATGTAAATATATTATCAGACGTGAAAATCTGGTTAGCTAATCAATTCCAAATGAAATATTTGGGAGAGGTCGGTTATGTACTTGAGATCCAGATTTTTCGACATAGCAAGAGACGTCTGTTAGCAATGCATCAGACATCCTATATCGACAAGATTCTTGTGCGATTTGGGATGCATAATTCCAAGGAAGCTAATTTACTTTACCGACATGGAATTTATTTGTCAAAGGAACAGTCTCCTAAGACACCTCAATGAGTTGAGGAAATGAGACATATCTCATATGCCTCAGCAGTTGGTAGTCTCATGTATGATATATTATGCACAAGACCGGACATCTGTTTTGCAGTGGGAGTAGTCAGTAGGTTTCAGTCTATCCCAGGATTGGATCATTGGGTGGACGTGAAATATATTCTCAAGTATCTTAAGAGTACGAGAAATTATATGCTTGTATATTCTGGTCAGGATATGAATTTCAGAGGATATATTGACTCTGATTTTTAGACAGATGTCGATTCTAGGAAACCAACATCTAGATCAGTGTTCACCCTATGTGGTGATGTCATTATGTGGAAGAGCATAAAGCAATCTTGTATTGCTGATTCCACCATGGAGGCTGAATATATAGCAGCTTGCGAAGCATCTAAAGAAGTAGTCTGACTTCGAAAGTTCTTGGGAGATCTGGAAGGTTTTCCAGATATGGATAAACCACTGACACTTCATTGCGATAATAGTGGTGCAGTGGAAAATTCTAATGAACCAAGAATCCACAAGAAGGGAAATCATAAAGAGAAAATATCATCTCATTGGAGAGATATTGCAGAGATGAGACATTTCTGTCACGAAGATTGCATCCGCTGAAAACTTGGCTGATCCGTTTCCAAAGATTTTGTCGGCTAAAGTTTTTTAAGGTCACCTAAAGGGTTTATGATTACATGACATGTTTCATTTGCTCTAGTGCAAGTGGGATATTGTTGGGATGTATGCCCTAGAGTTTCATGTATCGTAAACGAAATTATTTATTGAAATAAAAGATACATTATTCATTTATCAAAAATGTTTGATTTAAATTGCATATTGTAAATTGTCTTATTTATCCTTGATTACACATTTGCTTTAAGACTTAGTGTATGAGTGTCATACACAACAATATGATTTAAGTTTGAATTTAGTAATCTAAAATAAACCATAAATAGCAAACAAAGCGGGTACTTTGTTTGTGGTTTATCTATACATGTGGTTCATTCTATACTTATATGACGACCTTGATCCGGGATCGTTCATGTGGTTACATGAGAATGTAGGCACTTTGTATGATGTGATCATATAGAACTGGACACAGATAGAAATGAGTATCTTTTAATATCCGTTAAATAAAGAAATTCATTTCAATCTACTAGATGGTCATATATAGATTGATCTTAATCCTGAGTGTACTACGAACTCCTGCATGACAGGCCGTATCCTTTGATTTACTAAGGTGTAGTTGGTGAAGTAGTGTCGGCTGATAGCTACGTATTTTGGGGACATGGTTTGGTGTGTAGTTGGGAACGTTTTACATAGATATGGAATTCACTCATTCTTGCAAAGAAATAGAAGAGTATTTTTCTTAAAGGTTGATTCGGTACTTGAATGATAAGAGCGCTCAAGTCTTTCTATTGCGAACAGAAAGATTAATATTCATAATAGTAATGAATAAATTCTTCATTAGAGAATCAATGGTATTTAAGGTATAAAATAATTAGAGGGGTATAACAGACTTTATGACTCAGCTCTAATTATGAGATACTCGTGGCAAATCCGTATGCAATGACTATATCGATGAACACCGAAGTTGTTAGGCTAATATTTTCCATCTACGACAACGAGAGTGCAACTTCGGGTTTTTAGTGGAATAACACGAAGTTAATAATTCATAATATTTAATTAAATAGTTTAATTAATATTTCAGGATTATTGGAGCTCGGAACTGTAGGTCTATTTGGTCCATGTGCTAGCTCGATTTACTTTAGTAAATCAAATATAATTGCATTGTATAATTATATACTCACATAAATAATTATATATTATTAATTTGATTAATAATATAATTTGTCACAAATGAAAACTATATTAAATAAGTTTAATATAATATTTTCTAGAATTTTTTTATTATGAGATAATCAAGTTAATATAATTATGAGATAATTATATAATTATTATGATAATGATATTTGCATTATCAAAGAGACAAGCCCATATGACTTGCCATACTCTTCAACATTTTATGTCTATTAAGTCAACCTAATTACCTAATTAATTTGTCATTAGTGGTTGATTACGCCCAAAAGATACTTGCGGCTATCGCAGTATAGCTGGGGTGTCGATTCCTCAGAGAGATGGTTACATGAACTAATTTACTCAACAAAACGTTAGCAATAACAAAATTAAATAGAAAGAAAGATTTGATAAAGTAAGATAAAAACTATAGATAAAAGTAATTAAAAATATCAGTAGAAAGATATGGCAAAGCATTAGGAATCCCTCTTGTATCAAACTCCTATGTTCAGTTATTGATTCTTATTATTACTCAACTGAAAGTTTCACATCCCAAACCAACAGTCATAGGATATTCAATTCTACGCATATTCAATTCTAAGTTAATCAATGATTATTTTCTCAATGTTAACAGCACACAAAAGTCATCATTACGAGCTATCTAATGTCGACAATATACCCTCAGGCAATACTGCAGCAGAAGATCAACACATAAAACGACTTTACCAGTCACAACTAAGTTCGCAAATCGCACATAGAAGAAACATGACTGGATCTATATGGGAATTAATAAAACACAATATCTGGGTTCAAGAATCGAAAGATGATAAAGAATAACAAACATCAATTATATTAAACGTTGAAAGTACTTTAGAAATCAACAACTTAAACATAAGAATTTAAATACAAAAGTTCATCCTTAGATTTGCCTAGGAGATTAGTTCTCCATGCGGAATAGAGAGATAGTCTGAATAGATCGGAGAGACGACATGTTAGTCTTTGAAGTTCTTCGTTATTCTCTCTTAATCTTGTGTTTGTGGCTCTTTTTGTGTGTTTCTCATCTGTTTCTCTTTGATTTTATCTCTTTTTAGGGTTTGGACGAAGTTGGCTTTATATAGGGAGACCTCAGAATCATAATACGTGTCAAACACATCAAAATCAGGGTTTTAGGGTGTTCTGGGGTGCCGCAGCGCTGGTCTTTGGGCGCCGCGGTGCCCAACTCTCGGCCACTTTGGCTGGGCATTATTTCTGGGGCCCGTCGCGATGCCCGGAGTTGGCGCGTCACGACGCGTGGCGGGGGGAAGAATTCTGATTTCGTGCTTTCTTTATTTTCGCTCTTCCCGCGTGCTTCCGATGCGTCCGTAAGGTCCCAAAACATGTGTTATTGATTCAATCTTCATGTTACATTGCTTCCTAATAACAAAGCACAAAATGAACTCTAATCAAGATTAAATATTAGATAATTAAGCCGAATTAGCAGTGTTCTAAGTACACTTTTGTGCACTTATCAGTGGTCCACTTCACACGCCTTTGGATGGCATTCCACTTGATTGTGTTTGCCATTACAATTGAATGAAATTAGTGGCTTAGTGACAAGAGTGGTTGTTTTGAAAAAAGAATAAAATCCTAACATTTTTCTCAAGTGTTGAGAGAGAGCAAGGCAATAAGATCCTGATTTTTTTGCTCAAGGATTGAGTGAGTTGTATCTAGCATTTTTCTCAAGCGTTGAGAAGAAAGTATTAGAAATAAGATCCTGACTATTTTGCTCAAGTGTTGAGTGAGACAAGGCAATAAGATCCTATTTTTTTGCTCAAGTGTTGAGAGATAGCAAGGCAATAAGATCGGGTGGTAGATCCAATCAACGAATCTCAAGGAAACACATTCAAACATTAGCAAATCAAGTGACCAAGGGTTGGTAACTTTCGGATTTAACAAGGGAGAAGACATAAAAAATTTCAAGGTCGATCCTGGAGCTTAAGATGTTTCTGCTGCGTATAAGGAAAGCGTTTCCTACAGAAACCGTCATCTTTTGTTATATTTACAAATTATGATGATTTTATGAAAAAACCTTCATAAATACTAGCAGTAAAAAAATGATGATTATTACAAAAATCGTCACATTTATACTAATAAAAATTGGCAGTTAATATATAAACCGTCATCTTTTGTTAAATAAAAAATGAAAATTATTATAAAAACCTTTATCTTTTGTTATATTTAAAAAATTATGACGGTTTATGAAAATTATCATAAATATTCAAATAAAAAATGACGATTATTATAAAAATCTTCATCTTTTATTTTTAATGACTGTTTTTTATTAAAATTATCATGAATTTCTTGTCATTAAATTTTTTTTTTTGTAATAATGAACTTACGGCAACTGCTTATTATGAGCGATCACCTCCCCCACAAAATGGCACCATTTCTTTGACTTTTTGTATTCTCTAGATAAAAATGATATATGTATGTAAAATTGCATACCAAATCACACATAACAGGAAAAGACAAAAATAATTTAATGTCATATAATGATATTTTTTGTTTTGTAATGAATTTTATTTTTATTTTTAATGTTTATGTACAATATTATATGTACTTTTATCTGTACATATTATTATCGTTCTCTAGAACCAACTTCTTTTCTTTTCTATTTTTCTCACTTTCACTCAAAGACATTGCACTACACGCTCCTAACTAATAAAGTCAAATATCATTTTTCTTTTAGCCTAATACTTATACGAAAACGTCTAATAGCCGCCTGATATTTCAATATAGTCTATTACACATAAACTTGTTGATTATGTAACTATTGATTGTTGATATGGACATACATATACATTATCCATTAAATTTCGGATATCAAATAATTTTTTGATCGATTATAGTCGGATATCTATCTAATATATCTGAATAAATTGTCATCCATAGTCATCACACGTTGGATATTTAATACTATGCGGCCAAAAAAACTACCCAATATTTGAAATTTAGTAGATAATGGTTTGGTTTCAGTTTCGAAATAAGGTAACCGAAATGATTTTTGGTATTTCGGATATTGGGTATCTAATATCTGACAAAAAAAATAATAATACTATATTATTAGTATTTAAATATTAAAAAAAATTCAAGATAATAAATTTCTAATTTTTTAAAATTTTCGATTATTTTATTGATATCAGATTTTTGAATGTTTGGTCATTTTCGGATATGGTACTAACCATGTTAGCATGTTATGGATAAATATCATATATTAGTTATAATTTCGATTTCAATTTTGTTAAATTTGGTCGAGTCGATCATTGTCATCCCTAATACTATATATTTGTGTCCTTGTATTTTTTTCCGTCTCTTCCTTAATTATTTGAGAAAAGAGTATATTGATCTTTTATTAATAGAGGAGATCATGGAAGGTTTTCGATTCTCGAATTATTGGCATGTTCATGTTTTTAATTTAGCATAAATACTATAATAAAACATAAATATTTATTTAAAATAATAAAATATAATATAATTACTTTAGCAACACAAGAATAAAATAAATAAAATATAATTTAATAAATTAAAAGTATTTGACTTGATGCTTAAATTCATTCATGAAATTAAATTTTTAAAATTTTCATCTCCAATTTCAAACGCTTAAGCAAATTTATGTTATTCTTAAATTTTTTGATCTGTCAAAACGAAGATTTAACTTTTAACGTTAAAGGACTGCGCGTGAAAAAGTAAAATCCTGTGGGTATGCCTTTTCTTAAGTGGATCGTCGTTTATTTTTCATTTTTTGGGGTTCAAATTTTTTTCTTTTT
>SKCR01053909.1:0-53408 GCA_019454045.1 Zanthoxylum bungeanum | reverse complement strand
GATTTATTATGATCATCCTTAGATGCAAACCCCTCAGGTTTGTGTATATAGACTTCCTCTACGAGGTTCCCATTAATGAAAGCTGTTTTGACATCCCTATGCCAAATCTCATAATCAAAGTGTGCAGCTAGTGCAAGTAAAATTCGAATGGACTTTATCATTGCAACCAATGAGAAGGTTTCGTCATAGTCAATTCCTTGGATTTGTCTATAACCTTCGCCACCAACCTAGCCTTATAGGTTTGGATGCTGCCTTTTTGCATCAGTTTTACGCTTGTAAATAATCCACTTGCAGCCTATGGGTTTTATCCCTTCAGTGCATCTACCAAGTCCCAGACTTGATTCTGATACATAGAGTCTATTCGGATTTCATGGCCTCAAGCCACTTGACTGAATCAATGTCACGCATTGCTTCATCATAACTGGTGGGATCGTCATTATCAATGACCTGATCATGTTCCTCATCAATATGGAAACCATATCTTTCAGGCTCATGTCTTTCCCTACACAGACCTTCTGAGTTCATACCTTGTGGTTGTTCCGTCGCTGCCCTTTTGAGGGGTCCTGGGTTTAGTTCTATGTTAGTTTGTTCTTCTCGTACCTCTTGAGGTCAAGTCTACTCCCACTATATATTGAGAAGGAATTCATTCTCTAGAAATTTAGCATTTCGTGAGAAAATGTTCTTTGTTCATTTATGACGTAGAACACGTATGCTCGAGTTCAAGGCATATCCTAAAACTTACATTTAAACTTCTGCCTATCATCCATTGTTTGTTTGTGTGAGCTTGACATATGCGTCACATCCCCAAACTCTTAGATAACTAAGACTAGGATGTTTCCCAGACCATAAATCATATGGTGTTTGACTAACAGTCTTGGAAGGAACTTGGTTTAGTAGTAGTGTTGCAGTTTCTAAAGCAAGACCCCAAAATGAAAGAGGTAGATCCGTGCCTGGCATCATTGATCGGACCATATCTAATAATGTCTGATTTCTCCTCCTTCGGAGACCCCATTATGCTGTGGAGTTCCCGGAGGAGTCCACTGGGAAACAATGCCATTTTCTCTCAAGTAATCTTGAAATTTGTTGCTTAAGTATTCACCACCTCGGCAGACCTTAGTGACTTAATACTTTTATTAAGCTGGTTTTCTACTTCAGCCTTGAAGTCTTTGAATTTCTCAAAGCTTCAGATTTGTACCGCATAAGGTACACATACCCATATATCGCGAGTGATCATCGATAAAGGTAATGAAGTAGGAGAATCCACCTCTAGCGGTGACTGACATTGGTCCGCATACATCAGAGTGTATGAGTTCTAATGTCTCCGCTGCACGCTGTCATTTACCTTTGAAGGGTAATTTGGTCATTTTACCAAGTAAACAACCTCACAAGTTCCATAAGGTTTATATTTGAAGGTTTGAAATACCATCCTTATGTAGCTTAGTTAATCTTGTTTCATTGATATGACCTAAGCGACTGTGCCATAGAAGTGATTCATTGAGATTATTCGAGTTAACGTTGTATATATTAGGTTGAACATTCTTTGTTAGTTTGTAAGACATAGATACCATTATTCAAAATACCATCTCCATATTTTATTTCATTGAAATAATAGAACATTCATTACACACTTATTAGGCATGAAAAGCCTTTATTACATAAAGAAGAAATTGAAATGATGTTCTTTACTAGAGAAGGTACATAAACACAATCTTCTAAGTCTAAAACTAAACCATTCGGCAAAACTAATGAATAAGTCCCCACGCACAATGCAGCCAGTTTTTGCTCCATTACCCATGCGTAAGTCAAACTCCCATGACGGAGTCTCCTACTGTTTCTCAGGCGCCCTGCACATTGTTACACAAGTGAGTCCCACAACACGGTGTCAAACACCCAAGTAGAAGGTTCGAGTTTTGAGAATATAGTTCAATCATATACAACATACCTGAAGCATTGGGCTTCTTGGCCTATTGGGCTTCCTTAGCTTCCTTGGCTTTCAAGGATCTGCAGTCTTTCTTCCAATGACCATTCTTTCCACAAAAGAAACATTTCCTTCTTCTTTTTTCCCCACCTACCATTGGGCTTTAGGTGATATGGAGCCTTGGCCTTGCCCTTATTTTTCTTTGGGCCTCGTGGCTTCAGGTCCGTACCCGTAAGCATGACGGAGGTTTTAAGCTCTGGTTTCAAGTCATTCTCTGCTTGCTTTATCAGATTGTGCAATTCTGCTAAAGTAGCTTCTTTATCAGACAGATGAAAACTGCATAATAAAGTTAGAGAATTCTTTGGTAAGGACTGAAGAATTAGATCATGACCTATCTCATGATCCATGATGAACCCGAGGTTGGCCAATTTTTCAATGTGGCCAATCATCTTAAGCACATGTCCACTAACAGATCCTTCATTATACCTTGTTTGGAATAAGGCACATGACATTTGGAATCTCACACGGTATGAACGGAAGTTGCATACAACTCCTTCAAGTGAAAGATGATGGTTTGAGCATCCATATCTTCGTGAGCTTTCTGAAGTTCGTCCGACATAGAGCCAAGCATTATGCAACTGCTTGCTCATCATCATCGATGTGTTTTTTCTAAGCATCAAATGTATTTGGTCAGCATCTTCTGCGGGTTCGGGGGAAATGGTCTTTTTCAAGATATAGAAAATCTTTTCTCGTCGTAATGACAATTTTAAGGTTTCTAACCAGTCATTGTAGTTGTCCCCTTTTGAGCTTATGCTCATCAAGGATGGAACGAAGTGATACTCTGTTTGCCATTTGAATGTTTGTGAAATATTTTAACCCACCTGTTAAGGAAAATGTTAAAATTAGGAATATGTTTTCATTAATGTTTCATAATAACATGGGCTTTTAATATTATGAAGTTTGCTCCCACTCAATTGTTTTAAAATTTTAAGCAAATCGCATCAACCCCAATATGATGGATTTCTTGTGGGAAATAATCCCATTATCATCATTTCATAACTCCGACTAGGGCTGGGGTCGTTATAAATACGATAATTAGGTAGGTTCCCAACCAATTTATAATATAAATCACAATTCCTTGATCATTGTGTTGGGCAATCAAACATGCCATAGCTTATCTAGTCCTTGTGGACACCCAATCTTTGCCACTAAGTTATAGACCACGACCACGCCTAAGGGTCGCTGCGTCTTATGACTCAGAAAAGTCAAACCATTGTCAATAGTACGATTTAGGGACAAATTGGTATTGGTTAGTCTGGTAAAAGCCTAGTCTCTGCCAATACGGTTTAAGCCCTTTAGGTCTATACTTTACAATGAGAGGAAAATTTTAGACTTAAATTATTATTGAGGATTTTAGCAAGTTTAAGTGAATAACTGTCAAATGGATTCCTCCATTGAAAATTCCCTAAAGGGAGGGTGGAGCGAACTCTCTTAAATACCCTTACCTTTTAGGCTCTTATTGCCTTGGTGACAGGAATAAACAATAGATCCTCCAAATTAGTCCAAACACTTTAAATATGCTTTAAGGTAAGCTTTGAGTAAATGATTATCTAGATGTCTTCACAACTTTTCCTTTTGGCTATAAAAAGGTAGTGAGTGAAGGAAGACCCAAATCATTATCTAACTCTAGTAATACCTTTGGTTAAATTAACTTTAGTTTGAAAGTTTTATTAACCCCTTGGTCCCAACCCACTTATATCTTTTATAATGTATTTTATTATAAACAAGTGATTTATTTTATTAGCCTTAAAGGTAATAAATCTCTAAGTTCATCACAAAATATTACTTAGCTAGGGATAAGCATACACACTCTCTATTTCTTAGAAAGTCTCTAGATGCTTGCACCCTAAAATAATCATGCCAATTCTAATCATACATAGAATCATCAAGCATATGAGTTTTAATATGTTGGAATTATTTTAGGCATTAAATAACTTTGATTAATATTTAATTATGATATTGCATTTTATTTTATTCAAATAAATATACTATATATTCACGTTTTTTATGCATATACTGAACTTTAAATACAATTTCACAATTAAATCTTAACCAAATCATGCAAAACTTGTGCCTAAAATTAAGTTCAGGGTGTTAGCTTTCCAACGAGGTTTAAACACCCAATTTCGAGTTCAAACGAGTGAGACTAATCAAAACAAAAACGGCGCGCTGATATACTGTTGGGAAGCTCGCGAGTGCGCAGCGGAAAATCAAAATATTATTATGCCGCTTTCCCTTCCCAAGACCCATTTGTTTTGATTATTCTACAAGCCTAGGCATGTTACTATATATTTTAAGTATAAAACTCATAAAACATGCAAAGAACATAAACCTAAACATGCTAACTATCATAAGAACTCTAATAAAAATAAAGAAAGAAAAAGACTTACTTGAACCGAAGACTCCTCCAGTCCTCCCTCCAATCTACAAGCGATTTTCTCGAACTCAGCAAGCTCTTCCAGTTCCAAAGAGCCACCCATGTGTGGCCTCCAAATATGCACACACACCAAAGCCAAAACTCAACGGCAAGACTATACGCCTTGAGTGCACAGGTATTTTGCCATTAGTGCTAGCCCAGGCAAATACCTCAAAACTTTTAACTAGAGGTTCCTCTAGTCAATTAGACTTAAGGATCCCCAAAATCAGTGGCTTACTCTTAAACTTTAGAGTTGCTCACTTATATAAACCCAATATATGAAAGGTTTTGGTGTAAAAAAATTGTGAAGAATTCTTTGGGTTTATATAGTGCTCCAAAGACAACAAAATTATTAAGAATCCGATGTGGGATAAAAGCAAATTTAATCTTAGCCATTGGATCTTAATTTAGTGGTTTAATGAGATTATAAAACCCTAATAAGAGTTTGGGCCGAATTGGAATTCAACATAATAACAAACAAATTTTTTTACTATTCACTTACTATTCATGTGAATAGTAATTTTTTTTGGTTCCAATTCCCAAAGTGCCCCAACGTCATTCACCAATCCCTAAGCCACTATGGAACCTCATAAATGATCTATTTAATAATTAAACACATGAACCATTTATGAACAATTCCTACAAAAATCATCATATATGTTGTTATATTTGTTCTGTGCACTATTAACCATTGATTTCGACTTTGTTGTGTGTACCTTTTGGGTTCCCCTCAAGTTGGACATGAAATGAATCGTGATAATTTAATCGAACATAAATTATCCTCCGATCAGATGGTCATTCGATTTCAATGACCAAGGTTGACATCTAGCAACATGCCAAGGCCCCCAAATGAGAAGGAAAGATATATATACACATTCTGTATGCGATTTACATATGATACAGTCCTTCGCCTCACTGTATCCCCACCTATTGACCTAGGGTACGGAAAGTGTCTACCCATATGGTCAAGGTATAATGTTGATAGTGTCATGAATCGTGCTAACCCAAGAATCTCACATGATTCTTCCGATGTGGCCACAGTCTCAAGCATTGATCACACATATCAACCCGCGCAAATTGGAATACTACTCTTCTAAGAAAATATTATCCGAGAGAGGCAATTTCTATTGTTCTTTACAAACTTCATGTGTTTCAACAAATGACCCAATCATACCCTTATGACCGGATCTTTTGAACCGGGTAAGGAGAATGTCAAAATTATTTGATCAACACATAAGATTGTAAAGACCTCAAGTCTAAGGACTAGTCATATAATCGATACATGAAAGTTCTCACAGACACATGGGATAAACACTCCATTTGAAAACTTTCGCGGTCAGTTTGATGGACACGAGCAACTCATGCATCCATGCGATACACCAAGCAGACGGATCTCTCCGCTAGTAGCCTATGAGATCTGCTACCTCACTTAAGGGCGGATCATATCATCATGCTAGTCTCTCCGCTTCTTGAACGCCCAGATTATTCACAAAACTTTGACTAGAAACATTTAAGAGTAAAATTCTCATAAGGCGTGGAAGCCATCATCTTATTACTCCAAGGGCTTTATTACAGTGTTGATGATTCATATAAGTTATGTTAGACACGTATAATAAAGATTTCCATTTTATTATTAATAAAAATATTACAAATACATGTACATATAGCCCATCCACAAGTTGGGTATAGGGCATATCCCTACGGGTGAGCCACTGTGGACCCAGTACCCTCTCGGTGGGTTCGGCTCAAAAGCTTATTCTTCTTCTAGGAAGTGTCTCTTTATTCCTATGTGTCTACTTTTGCTCCAAACACTTCTTCTGACGTTATTCCCGGTTTAATGGGTCTTTGGCCGGACTCAACTTACATGACCTATAATGATGCAAGAACGCTCGAGGTTCAATCCCTACCTTTGGCGATGATGCATGGTTTGTCGCTTTCCCCCACGGATACTACCCATGTAAGTATTCCTAACAGTTCATTTTCCCTTTATCCTTGTCTTGAATGTTGATTAAACTATGTTGTAGGCCCCTGTTGACTTTTTGGATCATTGTTATCGCTTAGCGCAAGTAACGAAGGTCAAGCTAACTCAACAAATCTTATCTCATCGAGTACCTGCAATGAAACCATAGCATGTATGCATGTATGCATTATTTCCTAACTTCTTATTATGTTTCCCGTTGTAGCGTCATGTTAAGAGTTGGATGGGGCGGATTATGGAGCAGCAACAATAACATGACATGCCGAGCCAACGTTCTTCCCCTGGAGATGGAAAGTTCATACTGAAGGAATACATTCCTAAGAAGTGCCGTCTAAGTCTGAGTCTGAGTCTGCGACTGAGGATAAGGAGTTTGAGGAGGACAGAGAAGACGATGGGAATCTTTAGAATAGTGGAGCTGTTTTTCCATTGTTTGCTTTATATTGTTGTTTTTGTTTTAAAAACTTATTTTGTTCGAAATTTTACCATGCAATGAAAATACGACTTCATTTATTTATGGATTCATTTTCCAATATATTACATGAGCACGAAATCAATGAATGAACTACATGAATGATGTATAAGTATTTCGTATATATATTGTCATAGATAGGATGAGCCGGCCAGATTTGCTAGGATGCTTGGCCAGAAATGGCATGAAAGTCATGCCGAACTTCTCATGATATCTTAACAACAATAGAGTCCCTTCCAAGTTTAGGAATTCACTCCTCAACGATAATAGAGTTCATTCCAAAAGTTTAGGACTACTCACGATGGTTCTCTTATTTTACTCATTTGGCCGTGCCATTTTTCAAATGTCATTACCCATTGGAGGACTCTGAAGCTTTTCTTTTCACTGATGCTTAGATGGAGAGAGTGATACCCTGCTCCCTGTTGATAAGTGTGGTTTATACCCACTTATTCTTGTACTCTTAGCTTATTATTTTGTTAGTTTCCATATCATTTAATGTCATTTATAGTTTATTTTATGTCTTGTTTGTAGGAAGCATTAGAACATCAAGAATGGAGCAAATACGCGTTTTTCGGGACCTATTGGAAGCATCGGGCTCAAGAACAGGCAAAACTAGCATTAGATGCGTACTGAATTTAAAAAGGCTATAACTTTTGATCTAGAAATAGTTATGAGACCCATAATACATCAATTTGCATCTACTAAAAGAGATCTATATGGTCCATACAAAATCCATGGGTTTTGGCGCCGTGGCTCCAATCGGCAAGCACCGCAGCGCCCCGCGCGCACCAGAAAATGATTTTAGGGTTTTTTAGATGTTCAATGACCCCAAGGATCTATTATAAATACATTAGTTCGTCCAAAACTCAAGGAGGAGGCTAATACACAGCACAAAATACCAAAATACATATTTTAGAGAGATCCAAGGAGGAGGATTGAAGAACGACAAGAGGAGACGAAAGCGGCGACGTCCGAAGAGGAAGAGATTCAATTCGGGTTTTATCTTCTTGTTTCTTTCTTAGAACTCTAATTATTTCCATTAGATTCATGACCTTGTTCTTATTATTTTTATCTATTGTCATGAACTAAACTTCTTAATTTTGGAGAATGATGTAACTGATTCTTGAACATTTATTTTAATGGTCAATTTTGTTATGAAGTTTTATTAAGTTTATTTGTATTCTTTTAAGTTTAATACTTTGTGTTTGCTGGCCACAAATATGATGATATATGTCTAGAATCTATCACTCGAGAGAAGGGAGTTTCAATAGATCTAGAGAATATAACTTAGGAGTTTTATAGAGTTCGAGAGAATATATAAGTTCATTTGAAGTCTTTAATATAGAATCACAAAGCGTAATGAGTTATTAACTACTAGATTTTTATAGAGATATCGAAGTTTATAGTTGATGATATTTTCACTGATGCTCGAGAGATGGAGTGGATATTTTCGGAATCTTGACTTATAAACAATATAACTGAACAAGGATTAATTGGCATGAGAGGCGACAACTAGGTGAAATCAGGATCTAGAATCTCTATCGTATTAGTTCCTCCTATCTAAATATTTTTATATTTTATTTATTTAATTAAATCTTTGTTAATTATCGTCTAAATAAAGTTAGGATTATCAATTGAAGTATTTAGTGCGAGTTAACACAATCCCTGTGGGTTCGACACTCTAAACTCATTTATACTAAAACTTGACACCGTACACTTGCGGTATGATACAAAATATCACAACAAGTTTTTGTTGCCATTTCCAGGGATTGTTTGTTTAATTCACATTAATACTATTATCAAGTAACCTTGACTTTAATTTAGATTCTTATTTTTTTTTGCGTCTGGCTGAAGACGTTAAACTTAGCGCTAGCGGGGAGGCAACCCTTGCATTTGTTTTTTTATTATTTTTTTAGTATTATTTTTTATTTTTATTGTGTGCTATTTATTCGTTTGTATGTTATTTATGCAGGTAGCACGAGACACACAAAGCCCGCGAAACCAAATTCTGACCATCAGGAGTCTGATCAACTCCATGCATGGTAGTGTTGTTCCTTAATTTTACTTCTTTATATTTATTTTTCATTGAGGAAAATGCAAGTTTTAAGTTTGGGGGTGTGTGCATGTATTCCTGCTATTTATTTATAAAAAAAAAATTGTTTTCGTTTTGATTCCTTGATAGTAAAGCATAAGTCTAATGATGAATTTTGATTGCTTTTGATGAAATTTTAGAACGATAAGTCCCAATTGATTTTTATCTAATGCCTTGAGTAGATGATCTAGGTTAGACTCGTAAGCACTTAATAACAGGTTTTTAGCAGTAAGAACTAAAGTAGTTGGCAAAGTGACTAGTTGAAGAAATTGTTTGTCGATGAATGACCGTTTGGTTAGATATCTATCTCAATATGCAAGTATTATGATTTATGGTATGATTAGAAAAAGAAAAATAAAGAAACCACCTATAATCGATAAGCGTGAAGCTACCTATGGGCGAGTGTTAGGACCACCATAAGGAGAAATGCTACCTTAAAGGGTAGGTGTGTTTAAAAAAATGAAAAAAAAAACCAGAAAAAGAAGAAAATAAAATCGTACCATACTAAGCAAAGAAAGGCAAATTCAGAGTACTAATGAGATATCTAGGTTGCTTTGACCCATCAGATCTCAATTTTTGAGACGAAATCATCGAGTTAGCTTACTTATGAGTCGAGCTGTGAACAGACCTTTACACACACACATTGTGAGTCTGACTTAGATGGTTTATTCAAGAACTTAGATTTGAGTCGCAGTTGAGTACTTTGAAGGTTCTCTAATTTTATTGATAAGCATCTTTTGAGGACAATTTTATTTGGAACTATCGGGATTATTTTATTTGCTTTTATATTTTTATATATTTGTTTACATGATTGTGTGTGAATGACGTTTGTGGGTGTCTTCGCTGTAAGCCCTCACGAGATTATAACTCGTCCACTAGGGCCGCCTAGGGGTTTAAAGGCTTGTTGCATACGCTAAATGCAATCGTGATCCCTACAAAAGTGGCTTAGTTAATTTAGTTAATTTTATCTGTTTATTTGAATTAGTTTTTATTTAGTCTTTTTCTCGGGACTAGCAAAACCTTAAGTTTGGGGGTGTTTGATAAGTGTGGTTTATACCCACTTATTCTTGTATTTAGCTTATTATTTTATTAGTTTTCATATCATTTAATGTCATTTATAGTTTATTTTATGTCTTGTTTGTAGGAAGAATTAGAACATCAAGAATGGAGCAAATACACATATTTCGGGACCTATTGGAAGCATCGGACTCAAGAACAGGTAAAACTAGCATCAGTTGCGCATTGAATTTAAAAAGGCTATAAATTTTGATCTAGAAAGATTTATGAGACCCATAATATATCAATTTGCATCTACTCAAAGACATCTATGCGTTCCATATAAAATCCAGGGGCTTTGGCGCCGTGGCACCAATCTACAAGCGCCGCAGCTCCCCGCACGCACCAAAAACAGGATTTTAGGGTTTTTTTAGATGTTAATGACCCTAAGGCTCTATTATAAATATATTAGTTCATCCAAAACTCAAGGAGGAGGCTAATACACAGTAAAAAACACCAAAATATATATTTTAGAGAGATCCAAGGAGGAGGATTGAAGAGCGACAAGAGGAGACGAAGACGGTGACGTCCGAAGAGGAAGAGATTCAATTCGGGTTTTATCTTCTTGTTTCTTTCTTAGAACTCTAATGATTTCCATTAGATTCATGACCTTGTTCTCATTATTTTTATCTATTGTCATGAACTAAACTCCTTAATTTTAGAGAATGATGTAACTGATGCTTGAACCTTTGTTTTAATTGTCGATTTTGTTATGATGTTTTATTAAGTTTATTTGTATTCTTTTGAGTTTAATGCTTTGTGTTTGCTGGCCAAAAATATGATGATATATGTTTAGAATCTATCACTTGAGAGAGAGGATTTTGAATAGATCTAGAGAATATAACTTAGGAGTTTTATAGAGTTCGAGATAAGATATAAGTTCACTTGAAGTCGTTAATATAGCCTTTTGGAATTGCTTATTCCACTCCACGAGCTGATCTTTCCTGAGTAGTTTGAAGATCGGTTCACACAGTGATGTTAGCTTGGCGATGAATTTACCAATGTACTGTATATTTTCAAAAAAAGCTCTTGCTTCCTTCTCTATCTTAGGTATGGGGATCTACGTTATTGCTTTGACCTTCCCCGAATCTTACATGTACTAAGGGTAAGTGCTTATGTTTTAGGTAAATTTATGTTAAATATGCTCATATCATCCATGTCATGATGTATGTTAAAATAAGAAGAATCCAATAAGTAAGTAAAATCATTAATCTTATTAATTTTCGATACAAGGTTACAATCATAGAGTTCGTTTACATAGATGTCTTCATAGTCTTCCTTCTCTTCGACTGCAGCGGAATCATCTAGCGTTAATTCTTCCAGTTTGAACAGCTCTTCTTTCCATAGTGCTTCTGGTCATTCTTCGTTTCCAATCTTTTACCATTCTATTTCTTTTCTCATTGCATTATCAAACTCCTTTCCTAATCCACTACATCAGTGACGATTTCGAAGCATGGCACAGTGACACCATTGACTTCACATAGTTTTTTGAGCTTCTTAATATCCCGCCCTCATTAAATAGTCGTCAAGTCTTATTATTTTCTCCTCAACTCTAACTTTTCTTTATCTGAATGCTATTCTAATCTTTTCCTAGTTGTCTACCATTTGAAATCTATCAACGTTCTTACACCATGACCTACGTCCCCATTCCAGTGTGGGCTTGTAGTCAATATTTCCATAATTCTAGCCACCTTAAGGGCTACCCCATCTTCAAATCTGTTGCTACTTGGAACCTTGTAAAACAGCTACATCATTATCTGCCTCAGCCCCAATGGTGATGGTCTCCACTTCATGTAGTAACTTGATCATTTGATGTAGCGTTGACGACACTACTCTAAGTTTATGGAACCATGGTCTTCCCAAGAGTGAGGCAAATATGGCTGGGATATTTAGCACTGACAATTCAACTTCATCTTCAATAGGACCTACCTTGACCATATCCATGAAAGTGTCTTATACTCCCCACTTGCTGTCATCGTATCCCTTGGTTTTCATATTGGAAGGGATCAGCTCCTCCGATCAGATGTTTAGTCTGGGTAATATCCTTAGCGGGCATACGTTAATCGAGGATCCATCATTCACCATCATATATGAGGTTATTTTTCCCATAATTTCTTCTTTTATGAATAGTGGGCGGTTGTGGTGTTTTCTTCCAATGGGAGTTCTTCTTATGAGAAGGTGATTACTCGCTTATTCTCTCCATAGACAGATCAGATGATTGCCGTGGGGTCTGTGCTTGCGAGTACCATTATTTTGCCCAAGGCCTCAACCATGAATCTCATGTGTCATTGAGAGGAACATAGCAAGTCCCATATACTAATATTAGCTCGAGTTTTCTTCAACTGTTGGAGCACAACGTCATCTTCTCCCTTTTTTTCCTTATTCTTCCATCTCTTCATTTTATTAAGCAGCATCATTGTAAAATTGACCGCTTCTAGTCATTCCTTTAACTTCTTCCTCGTTACTGCTGGAGACTCTCTCTCAAAACTCATTACCTTATTCGGCTGCACTGTTAGTACTGTCCCATACTCCTATAACACGGGTATGTTAGTGGAAGGTTTGTAAGACATATTCTTCGAGTAAGCCAAAGTTATCATATAGGTTGGTGGTTGTGGGATGACATTATAGTTAGGTAAGGGGTTTCTTTTTGTATTAGGTTGGTTCTTTTCGAGGTCGGGTATTTTATGGGTATAATGAGATCATGAAGGACATTCTTCCCATCTTGTTGTAGATGGCAAGCTTAGTCCCCTTGATCATTGGGAGTTATTTTGTTTTGACTATATAATTTCCTATTTTTAGCTTATTCCTCTTCTATGTCCATAACTGTCTCCCGTAGTTGGTGAAAGTCTGAGATCATGAAGGTCATTCTTCTCAACTTGTTGAAGATGGCAGGCTTAGTCCCATTGATTATCATCATGATCTGATCCTTCTTCGAGGGTCGTGTCTACTTCTTTAGAATTTGGCTTCTCCAGCGGTGTACATACTCCTTAAAACATTCTTTGGCTTTTGTTTGGTGTTCTCCAAGTCACAGAGTGCACATCTATTTCCTTGTCCGTGACATATTGGTTTAGGAAGGTTTCCACTAAAGCTCTCCAATCCTCTTTTATATTTTTGTCGGGATTGTGGTACGATAACATGGTGCTTATTCTAATGAAATTCCAAACATCTTGTGCACTTGACAATGGGATAATCCTGTCGAACTCATCAAATCAACATACTGTTGTAATTGAACTTTTGGGTCTCCGCTCTAGTTAAACTTCGCCATTTAGGGCATCCTAGACTGGGTGGGTAACTGCTCATTAAATTCCATAACATTGTAATCCAGTAGGTCCTCATATTTACCCTTCATTTTATGGGTTACAGCCCATATTTGTTCCTTTAACCATTGTAATTCAGCCTCGACCTGGGACTTGGCCAATTTTCATGTAGCATATTCTATCAGGTATTCTTCATTGTCTAGGACAATGCCTCCCTCAATCCTACTCTCGGACTCATCACGCCTTCTCTCTCTAGTATCGGCCCCAGCTTTCTTGAATGCTGCTTGATTGGTGATGATATTTGTAGATACTATATTTTTATGTATAGCCCGATGATGGGTCTCTTATGGGGACACCCTCTGAAATTGGGAAACTGTAAGGAGGAATGCTAAGAATGAAAGGAACTCCAGGGAATATAGCCAAAAACCAGCTGGACATCACTTATGTTCGGCCTACCTTCTCTCTAATCAGAACATCCGACCAGAGATGACTTGAAAACCATACATCCGGTTGGACATAACACAACTGTCAGTGAACGAGCAGATTGTCAATTACTGAAGGTAAGGGATCTGATTATTTCAGGGTGGGCATACAATTCAAATTTAATAACCGACATGTTATATATCGAGTTGTCATGACATGTATAAAATTAAGACCGTTGGAATCACGAGCTTGATTACATCCGACCGGAGGTACATCTGAAACTCTACATCCGATAAGACACAGTTCGAGATGTGTCTGATGTTTTGATTTCCAATCACTCGAGATAGATTGGAGGGGGATCATGCTCTCTATTTCATTCTTAGACCCATCAGTTTCACTTTAAAAGGGGGTCATATCCCTTCACAAATGGAGGTGAGAAATTAGAGAGAGTTTTGACAGGCTTGGAAAATTAGAGTGGGAAACACTAAATTCCAGAAAACCTTAGAGATAAAAGAGAAAACCTGACCCATCCATCTTTGGAGTTCCATATTCCCTGGTGTGAATTTAGTAGCGACCTAACATTCTGAGGCGACTTCAGAGACAAACTATATAGAATGAGGTAGGACCTAAGGGCATCGTTATTAATATTTATGAGAATTTTAGATTCTGTTTTTGACACAGTATCTCCGGCCAGATGTTCATATGTCTGATCGGACATGTACACACATTCAGCTGCCTATGAACATCTCATATCCTGTTTACTACTTTCTTTAGTTTATTACATGCTTAGTTTCTTTTATGTTACTCGTTAATGTTAGTTTATGCATGTTTAGTTTCTCCTGAATTCCGACCAAACTTGTCCTATGTCTGGCCGAAGATGAATGATATCCATCCGCCCTCTTGTATATCGGATGAAAACTTGAACATAAATTCCATACCCGATTTCGAATGGACGGTAATGTGGTTTACACTCGGGAGATAATTTCATATACAATGGGGAAGATGGCCATTTGATCTGTTGTTATTATGCATGTTTTAGGTTACTATATTAGTTTATTATTTGATCCAATATCTGCTAACTATTTTTATTATTTGAGACTATTGTAAATTGTTTTTCTTCATGTCATTTTAGTTCAGTAATTGCTTGATGATATTCCTCTTCCAGTAAGTCTGACTGGACGTTCATATGATATCGGCTGACCAAGGCCACATCCGGCCTGGCCTCTCCAAGGCCATGCCTACCGAATGCATATTTTAGTGTGTTTACTTGTTGTTTTGTCGTTACTGGAATCATTATTATCTCATTATTAGAATCATTGTCATTTATTATTTATTACGTAATTTTACCTGCTGTTATTGAGATTCAGTGTTTTTGCATTACACAGGACGTCCGACCAGACTTCCAGTAAGTCTGACTAGACATGTATATGATATCAGGCCGACCATGGCCACATCTGGCCTATTGGACAATTATGACCCACATCATCACTATTTATACATAACATGGTGTTGTTGTAAAAATAAACTATGTGACAAAGGAAATTGCTCTTTTATCAATTGTAATTGGATTACCGAGTTACATAAATGATAACAGTCCATATGATTAGTACCAGATTAATAAAATATGAGACAATATTAATCCACTAAGGTTTAATCATTAAATATCCATAGTCGTAGTATTATCGAGAATGGACATCGATAATGCAGAATAGACTAGTATTACACTTGTGCGCGTTATGGAAGCGTAACTGCATAGTTCTCGTATATTTGGGTATTGGATACTCATGCAAGTGTAATAGGAGGTACTGTTTACCGATGGTACGGAAACAACTTTGCTCTGGATAGACCTCTCGGAATCCCATTGGTAGTATGACTATGTGTCTATGGGAATCCGAATCAGGGTAGCTGTATTTGGACTTAACCTGAGACTTGCATCGCTAATACTTGCAACAATTAGTATATTTTGGTTTTGGTCGTCCGGGGCTTTAACAGGTTCTGTGTACGCCTCTTCTGGGTATACTGAGAATCGTAGTGTATTGGGTGTGATGTCAAGACGGAAGTATCACTCCAGTCATATGGAGATGATGATTACACAGGATACGAAACTAGTACTCTTAAGTACTGCAGTCATCGGGATAATATGACTAGGTCATGATTATCCGATCATAGAGACTAGTTACCAGAGATCCGATATGTGCTTCGTACGGGGCAGACACAATTCCAATACGCAATACTACATATACTACGCCTGACAAAGATTACATATTCCTTAAAAGAATATTTTTGGAGAATTGGGTAGGCACGACGCTTTGCTAGAAGCCAACCATGTCTCGTAAATCGGTAAAAATATGGTACGAGGACGCACGTATTCGGATAGTCCGATAACCAGATTTACTGCCAACATATCCAGAGATCTCATGGGTCGCTTCCCGAAGATGCACCGATGACGTTTGACTCGAACATAATTAATCTGGGATTATTTAGTAGAGAGAGAAAATTAATATATGATTAATTACGGCGAGAATTTATCTGGGATAAAATTCTATTAGAAGAGAGAGAATGATTAATTCGGAATTGATCGATAAAATAATATATTCGATATATTAAATGAAATTAGATTTCATAACGGAATTAAAATTGGATTTTAATTTGGGCGAACGAATTAATTTAGAATTAATTCGCGAGCGACTTTAATAGTAATTTTGCTAGGTATAATTATTTAATTAAATTTGATTTAATTACATCACAAAGGAAAATTCGTTTATTCAGAATTAACGAACCCGAGCCCGAAATGTGTTTACGGGCCCACTCGGATTTTGAATTAAAGTGGGGCCCACACAAGTCACATCACCTAGTCAACTTTATCAACTTTTGGTTGATGGAAGTTGGTGGTTGGTGGAATTTTGTAAAACACACAAAGTTTACTTTATGTCATTTGGAATGACTTTTACCAAATTTGATTTTGGTAATAGATAATTGATTTTTGGAAAACAATTATATACCATACAAGTAACAAAAAACCCTATCTCTTTTCCTTTTTTTTGGCCTAGGGCCGAATTCCTCTCCTTATTTTCTCTCAAAATGGCGTGAAAGCTTGGCTTCATGTTCTTGATTTCTTGCTTCAAAATCTCAAGTGCTAACACACTAAAGGGGTCATTCAAAGGTGTTAGGGAAGCCTATCCAAGAGTTTGGAATTCAAGAACAAGCTTGGAAGCTCAACATACAATTCAAAGGAAAGCTTGGAGCAACTTCAAAGGAGCCAAATTTTTGTTGTCTACACATCCTACTTAGCCGATCAAAGTGAGTACTTTCCGCTATCTTACTTTGTTTATTCACACATCTTATATGCTTAATTGATCCTAGGTTGTTCTTTGAGAACCCAACAATGGTATCAGAGCCTAAATTAAGCATGAAATGAATTAGGGTTCATAGACTTTAATTTGGGGCTTTTATGATTTATTGATGATTTCTTCAAATTGAAGTTTTGGTTGAGCTTGGATGATGTTAAATTAGATTTGTGCATCTTAGGAATTGAGAAATTGAATTGGATAAAATTTCCCATAATTCCATATGCTTGGCCGAATCTATAGAACCCTTGTAGCTCTTGGTGATTTTTGATTTTAGACCATTGGATGTGTTTAAAATACATGGATTTATTAATTTTTGATTTAATTGGATTGAAATCAAAATTAATGAAAAAAATCCTTAATTGCCGTGAGCTACTGGAAGCATTTTGGGATTGATTTTTGATGAGTGGTAATTATATCACTATTTTCCACTCATTTAACTTAATATTTTATATAGTTTCTTGAGTTTTGTGAATATTTTGATGTGTTTTTTGTTATTTTGTAGATAAATAAATTTTCAGGACTCTCTGGAGGTGATTTAGGGCCAAAATAGTGAAAAATAGAAAAAAAGGCATTTTCGTAAATTTAAGCATCGCGACGCGCAAAGCCTTGCGCGTCGCAACGCCTAATATGCACCAAGAGCTGCTAACGTGCGCCGGGTCCACAAGTCAGAATCTAAGAAGTTTGACTTTGCTAACGTGCGCCGTGCCACGTGTCACCATCACAGCCGGTCTGCTAACGTGCGTCGTGACACGTGTCATCATCCTACGGTGCCGACAATCACCATTGCCACGTGTCACTCCATGTGTTAGCCACGTCATCATCCATATCAGTTGTTGACCGAGTCAATGTGCCACGTCACCGCCACGTCATCATCAGCCAATCACGAAGTGCCACGTGTCACAATCCTACAGTGCCGACAATCACTTTCTCCACGTCAGCATCACTTCAGCATAATCATTGAGTTGCCAGCCGCCTTGCCACGTGTCACCTTATCTCTTTATCCAAATTGCCCAAAGCCTTTCGCGTCGCGACACACAGAGCCTACCGAGGCCTATAAATTCAGCTCGATGTTTTAGTTGTAGATGTACCTTCCTCTCTGAATTCTCTTATGTAAATAAGGAGTTCTAGTTCTTTTAATCTCATTTTTGTAATTAAATTTTAATTACATTTTGTAATAATAGTAATTTACTTTCTTTACTTTTACAGTTTTTACTATTCAACATGAGGAGGTAACTTCCCCCTGCTAGGGTGAAAGGTAATTCTTTTACTATTGCTATTTAGATTAATCGCCCTTAAATATAATATATTCACTATTTAAAATATTGACTTAATGAGGATACTGCTATATTGGTCGGTTGGTAATTCATTTTAAACTGGTTTAAACCTGACTAAGCAAGGATACCGCTAGATTGGTCGGTTGGTAATTAAATTTTCTTACCGCCTATATGGCAGGTTTATTTTGGTTCCGTCTTTATGGCCGGTTGGACTTAATTTGACTTAATCAGGTTACCGCCTATATGGCTGGTTGGTAAAATAATCACAAGTTAATATATTATATTATGGGAGATATCTAAATAGTTGATCCTTTTACCTTAGCATTTTATTTTATTGTAATTTACTTTTCAGCTTTTACTTTACCGCAATTACTTTTCAGCATTTTTACTTTATGTATTTTACTTTTAAGTTTTTACTAGCCATACTTATGTGTTGTAACTAAGTTAGTTATCTGGGGTTGTGATGAATTCTAATATCATCGGTTTATAAGGGGTTATTTTATAGTTTGGGTAATTTAAAGGTTTACTTATTAAGTCTTAAGCTTAATGCGTCTTGTTAATTGGCCACTAATAAGATTGATCTGGTAAATCTAAAATAAACTTGACAAATGAATTTTAGGTTTCAGCCTTAGATTTAATAGCCCACGATCTTCCTTGAGGATAGATAACCCTTTAATAGATTTCCTTACAGGATAGACATATACCTGTCGGGCGGGGGTAGCCATAATTGGAACTTAAACATAATGAATCCAGGTAATTTGGTTGACATAGACATATGGTTCAATTGGGTTATACTGGGTATTTGCGTCTGTCCATCGACAGAGGCTTTCGCATAATTTAGTGTTTCAGGTTAGTAAACCGATTTATTATACAAACATGAAATAACCACTTCATCTTTTAAAAGATATTAGAAAGATTCACAACCCTAGATAGTTTTCTAATATTGAATTTTCTTAAACCTACTTTCGTGCAATTTTATTTACTTTTTTTTAAATTCAAAATCATCACCATTTCAAATCAATCAATCAACTTGTTAGATACTAGTAATCATTTGACCTCATAAAATTAATAGATTAGGTATTAAGTCCTCGTGGGATCGATATTTTTATACTACTTGAACGATACGTGCGCTTGCGTTATACGCACCGGTCAAGTTTTTGGCGCCGTTGCCGGGGACTTATTTATCTTTCACTATTAGTTTTGAGGATAGATACGTTACTTGTATCTAATTTCTTTTTACTTATTGTTTTTGTTTTCTTGTGTTTCAAGTTATCAGAAACTACATGAGACGAACCAGAAGCTTTGAACTTTGACCGCTTAACCCAGAAATTGAAAGAACCATCAGACAGTTGAGAAGGGAAAGGCGAGAAGGCCAATAAGCAATCATTAACATGGAACCTGAACCTTTGAACGTTGCACCACTGATTCCCATTCGAGACAAAACCATTCCGGTGGTTGACAGACTCATTTCTTGTATTGTACTTCCTCCCTTACCAGAAAATGCGGGTGACATCAAAACATGCATCCAGATGATTCAACAGTCAGTACAGTTTGGGGGAAATGCAATTGAAGATCCTAATGCCCACATCAACAACTTTCTGGAAGTTTGCGGTACTTTCAATTACAACCGAGCAGCTGAAGAAGCAATGAGACTGTGGGTTTTTCCATATTCCTTGAAAGACAGAGCTAAAGTTTGGCTACATTCGTTACCAGCAGGTTCCATCACAACTTGGAACACTCTAGCCACCAAATTCCTTGCAAAGTACTTTCCGCCAGCCAGAACTGTAAAGTTGAGGAATGACATCACATCCTTCGTGCAATAAGATTCAAAATCCCTTTGCGAAGCTTGGGAAAGATTCAAAGATTTACTCTGGAAATGTCATCATCATGAGATCGCAAAGTGGCTACAAGTCCAAACCTTCTACAATGGACTTTCTGGAATAATGAGAACCACAATTGATGCTGCTGTTGGAGGAGCTTTGATGGCAAAATGAGAAGATCAGGCCTGGGACTTAATTGAAGAAATAGCCAACAACAATTCTTTATGGTCAACAGAAAGGAGCATGATCCAAAGAATTGCAGGAATTTATGAAGTTGGAGCCAACACATCACTGAATTCCAAGCTGGATGTGATTTGCAAAAAATCTGGAAACTCTTAAAATGAAAGTTAATGATGGATCCATAAGTTCACCATTTGGAGGAGTACCTGAGTCAGAATCTTACAACCAACAAGAAGAAACAGTGAACTATGTCAACAATTTCAACAGACAGGGGAACAATCCATATTCCAACATCTATAACCCAATGTGGAGGAATCACCCCAATTTCGCATGGAGCAACAATTCATGGCAAAAGAACTACCCACCACCTGGATTCCAACAACCAAATAAAATCCAGAAGTATGAAAAAGAACCAGGAATAATAGAAGTGCTAGCCCAGTTGAAGAAGCAAGAAGCAAAATACGATGCTTTAGCAGCTATGGTTCAAAATCAAGTAGCATTGAATCAAAGCCATTCAGCCTCTATCAAAGCACTAGAGAATCAAATGGGACAACTGGCCAATGCTCAGAGTTACAGACCGCCAGGTAATCTTCCCAGCAACACATAACCAAATCCAAGGAACCGAGGGAAGGAGCAATGTCAAGCCATCACCTTGAAAAGCGGTACTGAAATCAACAAAGATGTTGGAATCAAGGCAACAATTGAGGAAGTTTCAAAAGATGCAGTGCCACAGATGGAGGAAAAAGAAGCAAATGAAAAAGAAAAATATCAGATCACTCCACCTCCACGTTTTCCACAGTGACTTCAGAAAAATAAATTGGACAAGCAGTTTGCTCGATTCCTGGAGGTATTCCAAAAACTTCACATCAACATTCCATTTTCAGAAGCTTTGGAAGAAATGCCCAACTACGTAAAATTTATGAAAGACATTCTTTCACGAAAATGAAGATTGGGAGATTATGAGATAATAGCATTGACGGAAGAATGCAGTGCCATCATTCAGAGGAAACTTCCCCCAAAGTTGAAAGATCCTGGCAGTTTCACTGTCCCATACACCATTGGAGAACACTATATCGGTATGGCTTTATGTGACTTAGGTGCAAGTGTTAATTTGATGTCTTTTTCTATTTACAAGAAACTGCAAATTGGAGAAGCAATGCCTACCTCAGTCTCATTACAACTTGCTGATCGAACGCTCGCATTTCCAAGAGCTGTTGTTGAAGATGTGCTGGTCAAAGTCGACAAACTCATTCTTCCAACAGATTTCATTATCCTTGACATGGAAGAAGACAAATATGTACCTATCATCCTTGGAAGAACATTCTTGGCGACATGACGAACTGTGATTGATGTACAAAAAGGAGAACTGACCATGAAAGTTCAAGACCAAGAAGTTACCTTCAATGTTTTCAAAGCCATGAAATTCTCGAGCGATGAATAGGAAGAAGAATGTTCAGAATTGATGTTGTTGATAGTATCGTTCAGGATACTGATACAACTCCCACAGACAAACTTGAAGCTTGCATCACTAACATGACTAACAATGAGCTAGATGCTGAAATCCTGGAATGTATCAACTACCTTGACAAACCATTCCGATTTAAAGCGACACCACAAGTGGAAAGCCTGGAACTGCCAAAGAAAGATCGAATCAAGCCTTCGATTGAAGAACCACCACAGTTGAAGATGAAGTTACTTCTGAGCCATCTCAGGTATGCATTTCTTGGAAACTCTTCTGAATTACCTGTTATTATTTCTTCTTCACTAACATTGGAGCAGGAAGAAAAGTTGCTGAGAGTATTACGAGAGCACAAAAGAGCCATCAGCTGGACTATATCAGACATTCGAGGCATTAGTCCATCATTTTGCATGCACAAGATTTTGATGAATGATGAGTACAAACCCACAGTGGAGCATCAACGGAGACTCAATCCAATCATGAAGCAGGTCGTAAAGAAAGAAATCATCAAATAGTTGGATGCTGACATCATTTACCCCATCTCAGATAGTACTTGCGTGAGTCCTATGCAGTGTGTGCCGAAGAAAGGAGGAATCACTGTGGTTACCAATGAAAAGAACGAGCTAATCCCAACCAGAACGGTGACTGGATGAAGAGTATGCATGAGCTACTGAAAGCTGAACAAAGCAACACGGAATGACCATTTTCCGTTGCCATTCATTGATAAGATACTGGACAGATCAGATACTGGACAGACTGGGGGGACATGAGTTCTAATATTTTCTGGACGGATATTCAGGGTAAAATCAGATTGCCATCACACCAGAAGATCAGGAGAAAACTACATTTACATGTCTCTATGGTACTTTTGCTTTCCGTAGGATGCCATTTGGATTATGTAATGCTCCTGCCACATTTCAGCGTTGCATGATGGCCATATTCTCAGACATGCTGGAGCAGAGTATGAAGGTTTTCATGGATGACTTCTCTGTGTTTGGAGACTCTTTTGACCACTGCTTGCAAAATCTGGAACATGTATTACAAAGATGTGAAGATACCAACCTGGTACTCAATTGGGAGAAATGCCACTTCATGGTGCAGGAAGGCATTGTTCTTGGACAACGGATCTCACAAAAGGGAATCGAGGTAGACAAAGCAAAGATTGAAATAATTGAAAAACTACCTCCACCGACATCAGTCAAAGGGATTCGGAGTTTTCTTGGATATGCAGGTTTTTACAGGAGATTTATCAAAGACTTTTCCAAGATTGCTAAACCTCTTTGCAATCTTTTGGAGAAAGATGTGCCTTTCAACTTCACCAAAGAATGCCAGAAAGCTTTTGAGATCTTAAAACAAAATCTGATTTCTGCCCCCATCATTGTAGCACCAGACTGGACCCTTCCATTTGAAGTAATGTGTGATGCTAGTAATTTTGCTGTAGGTGCAGTTTTGGGACAACGCAAAGCAAAGATTTTCCACACCATCTACTACTCCAGCAGAACTTTGAATGAAGCTCAACTCAACTACACAACCACTGAAAATGAGTTGCTCGTAGTTGTGTACACTTTTGACAAATTTCGCTCCTATCTACTGGGTCCCAAAGTGGTGGTCTACATAGATCATTCAGCAATCAAATATCTGATCATGAAGAAAGATGCCAAACCCAGATTGATCCGTTGGATACTTCTTCTGCAAGAATTTGACGTGGAGATTCGAGATAGGAAATGGACAGAAAACCAGGTGATAGATCACTTATCGAGGCTCGAGAGTGGAGAAACAGCTGGCAAAGAACTATCAATCAAAGAAACTTTTCCAGATGAACAGCCATTCGCCATGAAACAGCAAGATGCCCCTTGGTATGCTGACTATGTCAACTACATTGTGTCAGGAAAATGGCCGTTGGAATGGACAACTCAGCAACGGAAGAAATTCCTCAAAGAAGTCAAGCACTATGTCTGGGATGATCCGTACCTGTTCAAACGGTGTGCTGATCAATTATTGAGACGGGTTTTTCCACAGGAGGAGGTCAACAGTGTTCTACAACACTGTCATTCGTCACCATACGACGGACACTTCAACGGAAATAAAACTGCAGCCAAAGTCCTACAATCAGGTTTGTTCTGGCCCACTCTTTTTAAAGATGCTTATCTTTTTGCTCTTCAATGTGACAGGTGCCAGAGAATGGGGAATATTTCGAGGAGAAATGAAGGACCGTTGCAAAACATTCTGGAAGTGGAGATATTCGATGTGTGGGGTATAGATTTCATGGGACTCTTTGTTCCATCATTCGGAAACCTGTACATCCTGGTTGCTGTAGACTACGTTTCCAAATGGGTTGAAGCAATTGCACTACCATCCAATGATTCAAAAGTGGTGATCAAATTCCTAAAAAAGAATATTTTCACTCGGTTCAGAACACCTCAGGCAATTATCAGTGATGGTGGCTCATATTTCTGCAATAGATACTTTGATGCACTCATATCCAAATACGAAGTTACTCAAAAGGTTGCCACTGCTTATCATCCACAATCAAATGGACAGGTTGAAGTTTCAAACAGGGAAATCCAAAGAATCTTGGAGAGAACTGTTGGATCAACAAGGAGGGACTGGTCAACAAAACTGGATGACGCATTATGGGCCTATCAGACAGCTTACAAGACACCCATTGGTATGTCCCCATATCAATTGGTGTTTGGGAAAGCGTACCATATGCCAGTTGAGCTTGAACACAAGGCGTACTGGGCACTAAAGAAGTTGAATTTTGATCCACAAGCTGCAGGAGAGAAAAGACTCCACCAACTCAACGAATTGGAGGAATTTCGCTTACAGGCTTATGAGAATGCCAGATTGTACAAAGAAAAGACCAAGAAATGACATGATCAAAAAATAGTGCACAGACAGTTGGAACCAAGGCAGCAAGTGTTGTTGTACAATTCAAGGTTGAAACTTTTCCCTGGAAAGTTGAAATCAAGGTGGTCAGGTCCTTTTGTGATCACTAAGGTTTTACCATATGGAGCTGTTGAGTTACTGGATCCCAATACCAACGAAACATTCAAGGTTAATAGTCAGCGTGTTAAGCACTACTGGGGAGAATCATTTGAGCGACAAAAAGAAAGTGTCACACTTTCAGATCCAGCCTAACGTTCGAGAAGTCACGTCTAGCTGTCGACGTTAAACTTAGCGCTCGCAAGAGGCAACCCATGCAATTTGTATATATATTGTGATCTCGTGTGTTTTATTTTTGTGTGTTTAATTTTTACAGGTAAAGTCATTTCACGATGGAAGAAGTTCTCGCAAATCTTCACAAGAAATTTCCTTCTCTCCCTCAAAACTCTCTGATGAAAGTCTATAAAGCTTGCTTGGAATGGATGAGACTACTGATGATCAAAGGTATTCCTACTGACATTCGTTGGGTAATTGAAGTGACTGGCGTAAACACACACGTATAACGCAAGCGTACGTATCGTTCAAGTAGTATAAAAATATCGATCCCACGAGGACTTAATTCCTACTGTTGTTATTAATTATTGATACTATTTATTTACAAATATCCAATTATAGGGAGAAGAGAATGATTGCTTTTGTTGGTTGAATGTGGATTTGCTAATTAAAATAAAAAAAGACTCAAAAGAAAATACTAAGGAAAATAAAAGAAAAGACTCAAATATCTAGGGTCGTGACTCCACACAATATTATATAAAAATGAATTGATTCTCTCATCTATGTGTAATAAATCAGTTTGCTAACCTAGAACACGAAAATATGCAAAAGCCTCTATCGATGGTCAGAAGCAAATACCTAGTATAACCCAATTGAACCATATGTCTATGTCAACCAAATTACCTGGATTCATTAAGATTAAGTTCCAATTATGGCTACCCCCGCCCGACAGGTATATGTTTATCCTGTAAGGAAATCTATTAAAGGGTTATCTATCCTCAAGGAAGATCGTTGGCTATTGAATCTAAGGCTGAAACTTAAAATCCATATGTCTAGTTCATTTTAAGTTTACCACATCAATCTTATTGGTGATCAGACAACAAGAATCATTAAGCTTAAGACTAATAAACAAACTAAATAATTACCCAATAAATAATTAAATCAATTATTAAGCCTAGTAATATTGTGTTTCATCACTTCCTTAGAATAAAATAAAATGCTGGGGGTTAGAGGATCCACATTTAATATTTCTTATTTAGGAATCTCACTTATTATAATATATAAATTATTTTCTGTTCTGCTTTCTCAGGAATTAATAATATTAAACATTTAAAACCAGCCATATAGACGGTAATCCATTTAGTCCAATTACACCAGCCATATAGGCGGTAATTATCTGTCACATAAAGACCAGCCATATAGGCGGTAAAATAATTTATATTTAGACCGACCATATAGGCGGAAATAAAGTCTACCATTAATTAATCCGGTTAAATTATAATTTATAAATTATAATTAAATGAGATTTACCTAGATAATTATATTAAATGTTTCACCTTTTACCCCAGCGGTAAATTAACTACAAAACATAAAGTAAAAAAGTAAATAAAATTTTATTACAAAAAGTAAAAGTGCATAATTAAAATTACTAAAAGTAAAAACGCTAAATTAAAATTAAAAAAACTAAATCACAAAAGATGCAATCCTTAGAGTCCTTACAAAACTCAAGGAAGGCATGATTTGAATTCTGACATCGAGCTGAATTTATAGGCCTCGGTAAGGTCCCAGTGTCGCGACGCCAAGGGCTTTGGCGTCGTGACGCCAGCAATTTTTGGTCATGGCATGCTGAGGTGATGACACGTGGCGATTCTGGATAAGGTGATAAGGTGACACGTGGTAAGGTGGTTGGAGCTCAATTATTGTGACACGTGGAGGCTTCTGATTGGTCGGCTCAGATTCTTATCCGCCACGTGTCGATTTCGAATTAGTTTGTCAATAATTGATGCTGACGTGGTGCTGACATGGCGACACGTGGCAAAGTGACTGTTGGTACCATAGAATTGCGACACGTGGTGTTGGCGACTATCGGCACCATAGGATGATGACACGTGGCACGACGCATGTTACCATTACATATGTCATATCTCCCAATTGCGTTCTGTTGAGCAATTGTAGTATTGCTTGGTTCTGGCATCCAATGATAGTCGTTGGGCTGTACAACAGGCCTCAGAAAACCGGACTGTTGCTCTCAGATTTGGGGTGTATCTTCTAGTAAAGCTCGTGATCTCTCAATCTCCCAATAATTTTCCATTTTTCAATCACCTGAAAACAAAAAAAAGAATAAAATGAATTTCTTTTGTTGGTTGAATGTGGATTTGCTAATTAAAATAAAAACAGACTCAAAAGAAAATACTAAGGAAAATAAAAGAAAAGACTCAAAGATCTAGGGTCGTGACTCCACATAATATTCTATAAAAATGAATTGATTCTCTCATCTATGTGTAATAAATTAGTTTGCTAACCTGGATCACGAAAATATGCAAAAGCCTCTGTCGATGGTCAGATGCAAATACCCAGTATAACCCAATTGAACCATATGTCTATGTCAACCAAATTACCTGGATTCATTAAGATTAAGTTCCAATTATGGCTACCCCCGCCCGACAGGTATATGTCTATCATGTAAGGAATTCTATTAAAGGGTTATCTATCCTCAAGGAAGATCGTGGGCTATTGAATCTAAGGCTGAAACTTAAAATCCCTATGTCTAGTTCATTTTAAGTTTACCACATCAATCTTATTGGTGATCAGACAACAAGAAGCATTGGCTTAAGAATCAATAAACAAACTAAAGAATTACCCAATAAATAATTAAAACAATTATTAAGCCTAGTAATATTGTGTTTCATCATTTCCTTAGAATAAAATAAAATGCTGGGGTTAGATGATCCACATTTAATATTTATTATCTAGGAATCTCAATTATTATATTATATAAATTATTTTCCATTCTGCTTTCTCAGGAATTAATAATATTAAACATTTAAAACCAGCCATATAGGCGGTAATCCATTTAGTCCAATTACACCAGCCATATAGGCGGTAATTATCTGTCACATAAAGATCAGCCATATAGGCGGTAAAATAATTTATATTTAGACCGACCATATAGGCGGTAATAAAGTCTACCATTAATTAATCCGGTTAAATTATAATTTATAAATTATAATTAAATGAGATTTACCTAGATAATTATATTAAATGTTTCACCTTTTACCCCATCGGTAAATTAACTACAAAACATAAAGTAAAAAAGTAAATAAAATTTTATTACAAAAAGTAAAAGTGCATAATTAAAAATTACTAAAAGTAAAAACGCTAAATTAAAATTAAAAAAACTAAATCACAAAAGATGCAATCCTTAGAGTCCTTACAAAACTCAGGAAGGCATGATTTGAATTCTGACATCGAGCTGAATTTATAGGCCTCGGTAAGGTCCCAGGTCGCGACGCCAGCAATTTTTGGTCATGGCATGCTGAGGTGATGACACGTGGTGATTCTGGATAAGGTGATAAGGTGACACGTGGCAAGGTGGTTGGAGCTCAATTATTGTGACACGTGGAGGCTTCTGATTGGTCGGCTCAGATTCTTATCCGCCACGTGTCGATTTCGAATTAGTTTGTCAATAATTGATGCTGACGTGGTGCTGACATGGCGACACGTGGCAAAGTGACTGTCGGTACCATAGAATTACGACACGTGGTGTTGGCGACTATCGGCACCGTAGGATGATGACACGTGGCACGACGCATGTTAGCAGATCGACTGTGATAGTGACACGTGGCACGGCGCACGTTAGCAAATTGAAATTTCCACAGATTTTGACTTATGGACCCGGCGAACGTTAGCACTGTTCGGCGTACGTTAGGCATCGCGACGCCAAAGGCTTGCGCGTCGCGACGCGCAAAATGACCATTTTACCTTTTTCGTCCAATTTTCACTGTTTTGGCCCAAATCACCTCCAGAGAGTCCTGAAACTTTATTTATCTACAAAATAACACAAAACAAATCAAAATATTCACAAAACTCAAGAAACTATACAAAAATTAGGTCAAATGAGTGGGAAATAGTGATATAATTACCACTCATCATGAAGCACGGGTCCGATTGGCAGGTGAGTCTTCTGACTCTTTTATTTCACATCTGCCTTGTTTAGGAAGGAGCACCTATGCTAAAAAGAGAAGAGCCAAAAGAATATGTGTTTGTTATAAATGTGCTCGTATGTTTTGTGATACTCGTTGTCGTTCTTTAGGATGGTGTCTGATAACCACGAAGATAAGATTAATCAGGAGGGCTTGAGTAAAGAGTCTTTGGATGATATATCTAAGATGCATCCCAGTGGATATGTGTATCACGAAATTCGTGTGTTATATGCACAATTTCAAAAAGAAAGACAACAGTTAAGTCTCAGGAATCTGACTCAAAAAATACCCTGTTTGCCAATTTATAAGAAAATTGGATGGGAAGCTTGTCCCTGACGCATAAACGTCAATCAAGCTGTAAATTATTGTAAATATTATATCTCTTTGTCTTTTCCTAATAATTGTAATTTTTTTTGTTGTTTTCTTTTATTTTCTCCGACAGGATCCAGACCTTTTTATTATCACGATTTTTTTTACTGTTAACTAATAATTGTCATTTGGCAGGTTACTAGTGCTATTTATTTACTCACCCTTTTCAGGTGTTATAAATTCAACTCATCATTGCCTTTTGAAGACATCCATAGTAAAACATGGAAGCCACTTCAAGAAGACGAGTTGAAAACATCTGTGTGTTTTGAGGTACTAGTGTGGTGTTAAGCCACAATACGTAGAAGCAGCACAGGAATTGGGTCGAGTCTTAGCTACAAGGAATATGCACTTAGTATATGGCGGAGGTGATGAAGTTGGTGTTTGGAGGCCAATCCGAATTGTACATTTTATTATTTATTAATAAAATAACTACATTTTTCATTTCATACCCTATTAATGGTATTGTCATTACGCGTATTAAATTCATGCTAAGAATGACATCGACCTTAGAATAGTTTTGACACTAGGTGTAAACTATTCTTAAAATAAATATTCCTAGTCGTTGGTTTTGGAATATGGTCGAATTCATATAACCTAGAAGACTAGCACATGTCGTATATTGGAATTGGAGTTCCAATGGTTTAACGCGATGTACCATGAGTTTTGGAAACTCGTATAGACATGTGGGTATTCATTGGAGCGATTACAGAATGACTCACAAGTGATTCCTAATAGTTGGAAGTACACACCACCGTCAATAGGAATCTCCTCGAGTCAAGTAGCATATGTAATCCTTTGACTATAGGATAACATTGATTTTGGGTGAGATCCTCCACACTTAGATGCCATGTATGTCAGAAACCTTTCATGGTCTGGCCTCTAGATGTTCATTGGGTGTGGACTGATGCACTCAATAATCAAGTGCGAAGCAAGATAGGATCCGTCGGCCTGTATATGTACCATAAAAGGTTTAGGTATCCATATGAGTAAAGCCACGATTCTTAAATCTTTGGCCAAGGTCGATCACCTAGGGTGGATCGCATCAGTTATGAAGAATCGTGGACTTATCGACATAAGATGTGCGTCTTGGAAACTTGACGGTATATTCTATGTTTCCTAAGCACAACTCGGATAGCCTACGACGGAGGGATTGTTAAACATATGTGATGACCTCAACTTGTATAGTTCAGAAAGGTCATTCGTGTTCTTCGCGAATTCGGAGGTGGCCGAATTGCGTACATATTAGCTAGGCTTATATGACGAACGTATCTGAACTTAGAGAGTCCCAATATGAAGTGAACTCATTGAGCACTTGGGTAGCCGATTATTTTTGATAAAAATTAATATTCGATATTATAATTATCAACTAAGATAATCAAGTGTTATTGGATAACATTGAATATTTACTTTGACCTAATTGGATTAATTCAATAATTACACAAAGGCTTAATTGTAAAATCATAATTATCTCTACCATTTGAGGATATTATGGTAATTGTAAGTATGTAATAATAGGTGGTTTTGGCTTGAATTAATTGGATTAAATCAAGGTGGCAAACATTTAACTAATCCATTTCCTAATCATTGCTTGATTTAATTGGATTAAATCTAAGTGGGAGACAATAGAGATTAATCACACCTAATTATATATATTTGGACAAATTAGATTATGCCCACTTAAAAGTTGATTACAACTTTTATTAATTAAAAATTGTCTAAGTTTTGCTATAAATAGCAAGCTTTAGGAATGTTTTAATTACAAGTTCAAATACAAGCATAAGAAAATTCTTGAGAGATTAGGCTAAGTTAGAGAAGTGTTTAGAGAATTTGTGAGGTCTCTACAACATTTCATCTAGGATAATCCAAGATTGGATCTTGAAGTGAAGCTTGGAAGCTTTGGAAAAAGATTGGATATTGAAGTCAAGCATGCACACCTTGGAGGTTCTTCAATAATTTCAACAAGGAGAAGTAGATTGGATCTTGCATCAAGCTTCCTTGGTAATGTTTGATCTTCTCCAAAGCTATGTTTATTTGTGTATTAGATGCATGATCACATAGCTTAATGTTGAATAAGGCTAATCGATTGTGTTATGATACTTTAGAAGTATAAACACAACATGCTTTAATTAGGTCAAAATATTAATGTTGGACATGTAACAATTAATTAGAGTTTGGAACTTTAAATTAAAGCTTAGAGCTATGGCTACCATTCTAGATTCACTTGACCACCTTTAGGTGGACTAGAATTATTCACGGGACATTTCGTATTGGGATTCTAAAATGGTTTGTGTATTCGATTCAAAATTTACGCAAATGCGTATTTAGAATAAATTTATGTTTTGGGAAAATATTTGATATTTTGAAAAACTAGATTTTTATTCTATAACATGAGTTTATGTTGTTTTGAAATTAAAAATTAATTTTGGGTGTTTTTGAAGTGTTTAGGGAAGACCGGATACTATTAGGGTTATACACCCTAATGTTGCAGCTCTCTGGAATGAGAGTTGCAACTTAAAAAGATTTGAAATGACAAAAAAAAAAAGTGCAGCAGCTGCGTGCTACAGTGCTGCGCGCACTGTACACGCACGCAGTTCACGCGCTTTGTAGAGCTCACTGTGGCGCGTGTACACCACGGGCGTAGAGTCCTTCGTGCGCGCTGATTTTGTTTTGCTTCGTTCGGGAGCTTCCGGACTCCGTTTCAGTCCTGATTATTTCCTATACAATCATAATGGAATATAGTATTTCATCAAATGATTTAAAATTACACTTATACTTGATATCCATGGGTTAGACCCATTTCCGCTGCCCGGGGCACCGATCCGACCCTAGGGGTTCCATAACTGCCCCAACAGAATGGTATCAGAGCAAAGGCTTAACCACACAACACTATTTTTGAATCTATGCCATAGCAATTTTAATTTAATTATGCATAAGATATATTAGATATGTATTGCAAGTTTTAAATTAAAACTTTGACCTAATTAAGTTAATGACTTGATTATCATAAATCTCATGTGATTAGGTGATTACTTTTAAGTAATAGTATTAATAATGTTCGAGCATTATTGGATGGTCCGTCTTGTCAATACGGAGATGAATGAGTTCTTACTACTTATATCCAATATCGTCATTAGTGTGAGGGTATAAGTGCTCGGAACTTAGGTCGCTCCGGTAAAACATTAGATGTAGCGTGATGAGTTAACGTAGTAGTAATCCAATATCATCATTAGTGTGAAGGGTGTACATATGAAGCTCATTAGTGCACATTGACAAGTATACACCTAGAACACGTCTTAATCCAATATCGTCATTAGTGTGAGGATAAGAAACGGTTCAGGACCAAACCAGGAGTCACATGAAGTGATTGACCTTGAAGGTCTACCTAATGAGTTTACAAAGGCCAATATCGTCATTAGTGTGAGGCTGGAGTAAATGTCATGGGATCCACTTCCGCTATGAAATTTTGATATTTCTATTTTTTCGTTAAGGAGATTACGGAATTACGTAAAGTAGTGGGAGGGCACTGATAGATTTAAAATTCCATAATCAATTAGTGTTATCACTTTTGAAATGAAAATTATTCTGCTACTATTAAAAAAAGTTGTCTTGTAGATGGCTGCCGCTAATCCATTGATGAAACTTTTGGATTCCAATAAATTAAAAGGAGCCGAGAACTATTTCGAATGGAAAATGAACATGCGCCTTCTCTTAGAGTATGAAAAGTTGACTTATGTCACGATCAATCCACTGCCTATTGATATCGATCCTGACTCCACTCCAGAAGAGCGAGAAACTTTTGATAGATGGAATGATGATAACCTGAAGGTGAAATCCTACATCTTGGGATCGATGGTTCCAGATTTGCTGAGATAGTATATTGAAGTACCAGATGCTTGGAGCATCATGCGAACACTCAAGGAGTTGTTCGAGGAAAATCAAGAGATGGAACTTTATCGAAGGTCTAAGGAATTGTTCCGTGTTGAACTCAAGGGGGAGGAGCTGTCGGCACTCATGTTTTAAACATGATAGACCAAATTCGATATCTGGAACGACAGGGCATTGTGTTTGATGAACGGATGGGCCGTAATTTGATTCTGTCTTCTTTGTCTGGTTCTTATACTGGCTTTGTATTGAATTTCCATATGCATTATATGCAAGCCACATACGAAGAACTTCATAACATGCTACGCACGGCGGAGCAAGATTTGAAGAAAGGCAACCCCACATTATATCTCCATGGTGGAGCTGGCTCTTCAAAGACTTCTGGGAAGTCAAAGAAAATTAAGATGGGGAAGAAGAAGATATCAAAGAAAAACTCCAAGAAGCGCAAAGGCATAAAATCGAAAGTAGCTCGTGATCAATGTCTACAATGCAAGAAGTCTGGACACTGGAAGAAAGACTGTCCAGAGCTTAAAACAGGACCCTCAGGTACGCTTTGTATTTTTCCAATTATTGACATCTCATTAGCCTTAGATGTAAATAGTGGATGGGTGTTAGACACTGGCAGTCCCACTTATATTTGTAATTCCCTGTAGGAAATGAGGGTTAAACGAAGGCTGAATAAAGAAGAGATCCAGCTTAGAGTTGGCAATGGCGAGACATTGGATGTTAAGGCCATATAAACTGTTGTTCTAGATCTCCCAAATGGATGTAAATTAGATTTGCATGACTGTTATTATGTTCCCTCACTTATCAGAAAAATAATATCACTGCCTATATTAGATAAAGAGGGATATAAAATAAACATTAAGGATGAAACTTTATGTTTTTATGATAAAGAAAATTTATTGAAATGTAAATGTTCTTTATCAAACGGTCATTATATTTTGGAAACATGTAGAGATGTCTTTAATATAGAGAAAAATACAAGTAGGAAGTCTGAACTAAATAATACTGAATTATGGCATATGAGATTGGGCCATATATGTGTTAGACGTCTATCCAAATTGGTAAATGATAGTTTGATTAAAAATCTTATCTTAGATCCTTATCCGATTTTGAGTCATGTATCCAAGGAAAGATGACAAAGGCCCCATTTCAAGGTGTTGGACACCGTGCTGGAGATTTACTGGAGCTAATACACAGTGATGTGTATGGTCTATTAAATCATACCGCTTATATGGTTCGACATACTTTGTGACTTTCACAGATGACAAGTCTAGATATAGATATGTCTATCTGATGAAACATAAGTTGGAAACATTTGACAAGTTCAAAATTTTCCGAAACGAAGTAGAAAAACAAACCAGTAAATTTATCAAATGCCTTAGATCAGATCGAGGCGGTGAATACATGAGTGAAGAATTCAGAAATTATTTAAAGGAGAATGGAATTCTCGCCCAATATAGCCCACCAGGAACACCTCAACACAATGGAGTGTCTGAGCGTAGAAATCATACTTTATTGGTTCTGATGCGATCCATGATGAGCTATACAGATCTTCCTTATTTCCTTTGGGGTTACGCTTTACAAACTTCTGCCTACATACTTAATAGGGTTCCATCGAAAGCTGTTTCTACGACCCCCTATCAGATATGGTTCGGTAGAAATCCAAGTCTTAAACATTTAAAAATTTGGGGTTGTCCTGCATACGTTAGAATTGCATAGTGGGAATAACTAGCACCCAGGGGGTATAAATATAGGTTCGTTGGATATCCTGATAATTATATGGGATATCAATTCTACGATTCCGAACAACGAAATGTATTTGTTGTTCGCTTTGTAACTTTTCTTGAAAAGCAATTTTTGAGAGAAAGTGGGAATTGTAGAGAGATTAAACTTGATGAGTTTGATCCAAACATTAAGGAACCTGAGATGGAACCAGAGATCCAACTAGGTGAAAGATCTACAACACAGGTTCTACGTAAGTCGAATAGAATATCAATGCCACTTGAGAGACTGTTTTTAACATCTGATGTGAGCCTTGATGTTCTCCTCTTGGAGGAAACAGATCCGACTACGTATAAGAAAGCGATATTGGATATCGATTTGGGAAAATGGCAGGAAGCCATGAAATCCGAAATGGATTCAATGCATGCCAATCAAGTCTGGGACTTAGTTGAACTTTCTGAAGGAGTTAAACCTATTGGTTGTAAATGGGTTTACAAAAGGAAGCGAGGGCCCGATGGAAAGGTGGAACCTTTAAGGCCCGACTGGTAGCGAAATGTTACACTCAACGTCCTGGAATTGACTATGAGGAAACTTTTTCACCAGTAGCCATGCTAAACTCCATTAGGATTCTTTTAGCCATTGTTGCATATCACGACTATGAGATATGGCAGATGGATGTGAAAATCGCTTTCCTAAATGGATTCCTTGAAGAGGATATCTATATGGAACAACCAGAGGGTTTCATATCCAGCGAGACTTCAAACTTGGTTTGTAAGCTCCAAAAGTCTATTTATGGACTTAAACAGGCATCCCAAAGTTGGAATCGTCGTTTTGATGAGATAATTAGATTATCTGGATTCATAAAAAATGATGAAGAACCATGTGTTTATAAGAAAGTTAGTTGGAGCATGATAGTTTTCCTAGTTTTGTATGTAGATGACATCCTTATCATAGGAAATGATATATGGATGATGCAAAGTGTGAAAGCCTACCTTTGCAAGAACTTCTCCATGAAAGATATGGGTGAAGCTTCCTATATACTAGGTATAAGGCTCTACCGAGATAGAGTCAGGAAGCTTATAGGGTTGTCACAATCGACGTACATAGACAAAATGTTAGAAAGGTACAGTTTTACCAACTGCAAGGCAGCAAATGTACATTTCCGATACGACATACAACTTTCGAAGAAAATGGCACCTCAAACTGAGGAAGAGAGAGTTAGGATGTCTAACTTGCCATATGCTTCTTGTATTGGAAGTATAATGTATGCTATGTTATGTACTAGACCTGACATCAGTTTCGGCGTCAGTGTGACCAGCAGATATCAATCTGATCCAGGTAATGATCATTGGACAGCCGTGAAACATATCCTAAAATATCTTAAAGGCACCAAGGATAAGTTTCTAATATATGGAGAAGATGAGCTACAAGTTAATGGTTATACAAACTTCGACTTCCAGGGAGATCCAGATGATAGAAAATCTACATCAGGATACATATTTACCCTTAACGGTGGTGCAATTAGTTGGCGTTGTTCAAAGAAAGGCTCAACAGCTGATTCCACCACTGAGACATAATTTATAGCGGCTTCAGAAGCTGCTAAAGAAGCTGTTTGGATTAGAAATTTTATTACAGAACTTGGCGTTGTGCCTAGTATTGTGGATTCAATCCCATTATACTGTGATAATAATGGAGCCATCGCGCAGGCTAAATAGCCGATGGCATATTCCAAGTCTAAACACGTGGAAAGAAAATACCGCATAATTAGAGAGATAATTGAACAAAAAGACATAGTGGTCTTAAAGGTTCAAGGACAAGACAACATAAAGACCCGCTTACAAAGGCCTTACCTCCTAAGTTATTCGATAAACATGTGGAGGAGATGGGACTACGGTACCATCTAGATTGGCACTAAGCAAGTGGGAGTTTGATGAAGTTGGTGCTTGGAGGCCAATTCGAATTGTACATTTTATTATTTATTAATAAAATAACTACATTTTTATTTCATACCTTATTAATGGTATTGTCATTACGCGTATTAAATTGATGCTAAGAATGACATCGACCTTAGAATAGTTTTGACACTAGGTGTAAACTATTCTTAAAATAAATATTCCTAGTCGTTGGTTTTGGAATATGGTCGAATTCCTATAACCTAGAAGACTAGCACATGTCATATATTGGATTGGAGTTCCAATGGTTTAACGCGATGTACCATGAGTTTTGGAAACTCGTATAGACATGTGGGTATTCGTTGGAGCGAATACTGAATGACTCACAGATGATTCCTAATAGTTGGAAGTACACACCACCGTCAATAGGAATCTCCTCGAGTCGAGTAGCATATGTAATCCTTTGACTAGGGATAACATTGATTTTGTGTAGATCCTCCACACTTAGATGCCATGTATGTCAGAAACCTTTCATGGTCTGGCCTCTAGATGTTCGTTGGGTGTGGACCGTTGCACTCAGTAATCAAGTGCGAAGCAAGATAGGATCCGTCGGCCTGTATGTGTACCATAAGAGGTTTAGGTATCCATATTAGTAAAGTCACGATTCTTAAATCTTGGCCAAGGTTGATCACCTAGTGTGGATCGCATCAGTTATGAAGAATCGTGGACTTGTCGACATGAGATGTGCGTCTTGGAAACTTGACGGTATATTCTATGTTTCCTAAACACAACTCGGATAGCCTACGACGACGGAGGGATTGTTAAACATATGTGATGACCTCGACTTGTATAGTTCAGAAAGGTCGTTCGGTTCTTAGCGAATTCAGAGGTGGCCGAATTGCGTACATATTAGCTAGGCTTACATGACGAACATATCTGAACTTAGAGAGTCCCATATGAAGTGTACTCGTTGAGCACTTGGGTATCCGATTATTTTTGATTAAAATATAAGATTTGATATTATAATTATCAACTAAGATAATCAAGTGTTATTGGATAACATTGATTATTTACTTTGACCTAATTGGATTAATTCAATAATTACACAAGGGCTTAATTGTAAAATCATAATTATCTCTACCATTTGAGGATATTATAGTAATTAAAGTATGTAATAATAGGTGGTTTTGGCTTGATTTAATTGGATTAAATCAAGGTGGACTAACATTTAACTAATCCATTCCTAATCCTTGGCTTGATTTAATTGGATTAAATTAAGGTGGGAGACAATGAAGATTAGTCACACCTAATTATATATATTTGGACAAATTAGATTAGCCCACTTAAAAGTTGATTACAACTTTTATTAATTAAAATTGTCTAAGTTTGCTATAAATAGCAAGCTTTAGGAATGTTTTAATTACAAGTTCAAATACAAGCATAAGAAAATTCTTGAGAGATTAGCCTAAGTTAGAGAAGTGTTTAGAGAAGTTTGTGAGGTCTCTACAACATTTCATCTAGGAGAAATCAAGATTGGATCTTGAAGTGAATCTTGGAAGCATTGGAAACAAGATTGGATCTTGAAGTCAGCTTGCACACATTGGAGTTCTTCAATAATTTCAACAAGGAGAAGTAGATTAGATCTGCATCAAGCTTACTAGGAAAGTTTGATCTTCTCCAAAGCTATGTTTATGTGTATTAGATGCATGATCACATAGCTTAATGTTGAATAAGGCTAATCAATTGTGTTATGATACTTTAGAAGTATAAACACAACATGCTTGTAATTAGGTCAAAATATTCATGTTGACATGTTACATTAATTAGAGTTTGGAACTCTAGATTATGTTTAGAGCTATGGCTACCATTCTAGATTCACTTGACCACCTTAGGTGGACTAGCATTGTTCACGGGACATTTCGTATTGGGATTCTAAAAATGGTTGTGTATTGGATTCAAAATTTACGCAAATGCGTATTTAGAATAAATTTATGTTTCGGAAAAAATACTGATATTTTGAAAAACTAGATTTTTATTCTATAACATGTTTTTTTGTTGGTTTGAAATTAAAAATTAATTTGGGTGTTTTGAGTGTGTTTAGGGAAGACCGGATACTATTAGGGTTATAGACCCTAATGTTGCAGCTCTCTGGAATGAGAGCTGCAACTTAAAAAGAATTGAAATGAAAAAAAAAGGTGCAGCAGCTGCGCGCTACAGTACAGCGCGCACTGTAGTGCGTACTGTACACGCGCGCACTATGGCGCGTGTATACCACGGGCGTAGAGTCCTTCGTGCGCGCTGATTTTGTTTTGCTTCGTTCGGTAGCTTCCGGACTCCGTTTCAGTCCCGATGTTTTCCTATACACTCGTAATGGAATATAGTTTTTCATCAAATAATTTAAAATTACACCCATACTTGATATCATGGGTTAGACCCATTTCTGCTGCTCTGGGCACCGATCTGACCCTAGGGGTTTGACCGGCGTAAACACAAACGTATAACGCAAGCGCACGTATCATTCAAGTAGTATAAAAAATATCGATCCCACGAGGACTTAATTCTACTGTTGTTATAATTATTGATACTATTGTTACAGGTATCTAATTATAGGGAGAATGGAATTGATTGCTTTTGGTTGTTGAATGTGGTTTTGCAAAAATAAAATAAAACAGACTCAAAAGAAAATACTAAGGAAAATAAAATAAAAGACTCAAGGATCTAGGTCGTGAATCCACACAATATTATTATAAAGATGAATTGATTCTCTTATTTATGTGTAATAAATTATTTTGCTAACCTGGAACACGATGATATGCGAAAGCCTCTTCCGATGGTCAGACGCAAATACCCAGTATAACCCAATTGAAGCATATGTCTATGTCAACCAAATTACCTGGATTTATTAAGATTAAGTTCCAATTGTGGCTACCCCCGCCCGACAGGTATATGTCTATCCTGTAAGGAAATCTATTAAAGGGTTATCTATCCTCAAGAAAGATCGTGAGCTATTGAATCTAAGGCTGAAACCTAAAGTCCCTATGTCTTGTTCATTTTAAGTTTACCATATCAATCTTATTGGTGATCAGACAACAAGAAGCATTAAGCTTAAGACTCAATAAATAAACTAAAGAATACCCATAAAAAGAAAATCAATTATTAAGTGTGGATATTGTGTTTCATCACTTCCCTAGAATAAAATAAAATGCTGGGGTTAGAGGATCCACAATTAATATTTCTTATCTAGGAATCTCACTTATTATAATATATAAATTATTTATATTCTGCTTTCTCAGGAATTAATAATATTAAACATTTAAAACCAGCCATATAGGCGGTAATCCATTTAGTCCAATTACACCAGCCATATAGGCGGTAATTATCTGTCACATAAAGACCAGCCATATAGGCGGTAAGGTAATTTATATTAAAACCAGCCATATAGGCGGTAATAAAGTCTGACATTAATTAATCCGGTTAAATTATAATTTAAATATTATAATTAAGTGAGATTTACCTAAATAATTATATTAAAGGTTTCACCTTTTACCCAAGCGGTAAATTAACTACAAAACATAAAAGAAAAGAGAAGAAGAAGAACTACTATTACTATTACTGAAAATTAAAATACATAATTAAAAATATTATTTATATATACAAAACTAGATGCAATCCTCTAAAAACAGGGAAAAGCTCCCAAGGAAAGCACACAAATGAAGTGAAGAGGAGCTGAATTTATAGGCAGATTCGGCTTCTGGCGTCGCGACGCTGAGTACTTGGCGTCGCGACGCCAGCACGTGTTTTCAGTCAACACGGCTTTTGACCACGCACAATGTCGGCAGAATCTGGTGATGACACGTGTCACGCGGTAAAGGTGGTGCAATGAGAAGACGACACGTGGCACACGATGATTGGCTGAGCTTTCGGTCCAATGATCATCTGACACGTGGCACGCGTTTAGGATTGGTCCAATGAGAGATTAACACGTGGCAGCATGTGATTCACGGTGATTCGGTCCAATGATAACTCGACACATGGCACGCGCTTGCTTTGGTCCAATGAGATTTCGACACGTGGCAGACGGCGCATTTTAGCAGATGACACCTGGTAGCGGCGTACGTTAGCATGATCGGCGCACGTTAGCATCTGGCACATGTTAGCAGGCCACCCAGATTTTGACACATGTCCATGGCGCAAGTTAGCAGGCGGCGTAATTTAGCCGTCGCGACGCGGGATGTCTGGCGGCGCGACGCTGGTTTGTCCAAAAATGCCCTTTTGTCCCTTTTTGTCTATTTTGGCCCCAAATTGCCTCCAATGCTTTCCAAACTTTATTTATCTGCAAAATAACACAAAACACATCAAAACGTTCACAAAACTCAAGAAACTATACAAAATATTAGGTTAAATGAGTGGGAAACAGTGATAGATTTACCACTCATCACACCCCAAACCTAACATTTCGCTAGTCCTCGAGCAAAACACAAAATAAAATAACATAATAAAATTTAACTAAGCCACTTTTGTAGGGATCACGGTTGCATTTAGCGTATGCAATAAGCCTTTAAACCCCTAGGTGTCCCTAGTGGACGAGTTGTAGTCTCGTGAGGGTTTATAGCAAGATATACCACAAACATTTTACAAAGTAAAAATGTAGTAAAACTAATGCACAAAAAAGCAAAAAGACAAGCGAAAAGAGAATAAAGAAGTTAATGACTAATCAAGTGAAATTTCTACTCCAAGTTATTAGTTGTTTTGTTTCTTTCTAAATTACTGAATAAGTAAATTCTCCGATTATATTTACCATTCTCCATATACACAGCCAACAAAATATTAATCAACTCATTTTTGCCCACAACAGTCATAAGTGCAGTGAGAGTAATATTTTTGTCCTAAAGTTCTATCAGATTCACACCTTTTTGTAGCAATGGAATAATTTTTTCTGATTTTTCCGATTTTTTCTTTGATTTTTCTCTATTTTTTATTTATATACAATATTTTCATCTATTTAACGAGTGTTAGGTCGGTGGCTCCCAAACCAGTTGGCTTTAGGGCACCAGGTGTTCAACACCCCTACGGACTTAATTACTCAGACTTCAGATATATATATTTTTGCAGCATCTTTGATCCATGTAGCGAGCGTTGGGCCAGTGACTCCCAAACCAGTTGGCTTTAGGGCACTAGGTGTTAAAGCACCCTTACAGACTTAATAACTCAGATCTCAAACGTTTTTTTTTTTTTTTACTCCATTGCTTTTTGAGATGTTTCCTCCAATTAAACTAGAGCACTGAATATTACAAACTTTTCAAGTTTAGCTCATGTCCGTATGTTACTATATGTTGATAATATCTGTCAACTGAGCATATGAAGATCCATTTTAGTCCGTTTTATGGAGAATTCACAAATTAAATAATTCAAAATGAAATAAACAAAAATTAACTTGTTTCAAAAATGGTTTTGAGATACGTCTCAGGAGTGGAAACTCTTTACTCAGCTATCTCTTACTAATTTCACCTTTTTAGTCAAAATAAAAAAAAATGCAAAAATTTTTGTAATTTTTGAAACTTTTTCAAATTTTTTGTATTTTTCAAAAAAATTTGGACTGAAAATAAAAATAACACACAAACTAAAAATAAGGTACTGATCAACTAATTCCCTCCCCCAAACCTAAATGAGACATTGTCCCCAATGTCTTAAACAGTAAAAGAAGAGTTAAGAAGGCCGTACCTGGTTAGCTGAAATTCTACACGAAATTAAAGGTTAAGATCCAGATTAATTCGACGCCTCTTACCACGATCGTCCTCAGACCAATTTATCTTTGAAAGGATAGGGTCAACTTGTGGTTCATAGGCTATGAGTTGGTCTATTAGATCTGGAGCAGTTCTGGCAGTGAAGATGAGTTCTTTCATAGGTTTTGACACGAACCCATTTCTCCGAGCATCATCAAGAAACACACAAAGAAAATCATAAAATCCATCAACGTTAAACATTCCAAGCGGTTTCTAGTGTATGTTCAGGTTCGCCCAAGATAGAACTATAAAAATTTCCTCCAATGTGCCCAAGCCACCTGGCAAAGCGATAAAAGCATCAGCACGATTAATCATTTCTACCAGTCGTTCAGACATACCTGGCATGATCAGTTCCTCTCCGTTTGATGGTTCAATAAGATTTGCCTATGCCAAGGGTTTTGGGATGATTCCCAAAATGTGACTGCCTCCTTCCTGTACGGCCTTTGAAATGATCCTCATAAGTCCAAGATTTCCTCCGCCATATATTAAGTGCATATTCTTTGCAGCTAAGACTCGACCCAATTCCTGTGCTGCTTCTATGTATTGTGGCTTAGTACCAACACTACTACCGCAAAACACACATATGTTTTCAACTCGTATTCTTGAAGTGGCTTCCATTTTTTTATGTATTTCTTTCTCAACTCTGTATGCCTTCAAAAGTGCAATGATGGGTTGAATTTATAGTACTTGAAAAAGGCTGAGTAATAATAGCACTAGTATCTTCCATAGGACGTTTGTTTGCTAAACAACAAAATGAATCGTGAAAGGTCAAAAAGTCTGGATCCTGTCTACGAAAATAAAGATAATTACAACAGAAAAGCGAATCAAAGCAATAATTAAGGCAACAGAATTGTGTACGCAATACGCCACTCGTTTGGTATAAATTCATTAGGATGCGTCTTAAGATTTCATTCTTTACTCAGCCATCGCTAATGAATTGTCTCTCTTCTTTGTAATTGCCAAACACCATTCCTTGTGTCTTAAAATGCTCCATTTGTGCTTTTCCTTACAAAACAACACACAAAATTAAAAAACTCTACAACATGTATACACAAAATATGAAAACAGAAATTATAACAAATTGCATGGGTTACCTCTCTGCTAGCGCTAAATTTTTCGTCTTCAGCCAGATGTGACTGAAATTCATCTGTTAAGGAGGTTTCAATGTCGTTTTGGATGTCCGATTAAAGACAATCCTGTGAGCGTTGCTTTTGAATGGTCTCTTCCAAAGGTAAAGTGGCAAAAATAGTTTTGTCTTATTCAGTGCTCGTGCCACTTTTTTGCTCCTTGTTGTTCCGGTGGTTCCTGCAAAGAAATAAAGAAAATCAGAAGGTCTTGTATGGTGCTTGACTTGGAATGGAAGTTCCATTCTGTCAAGTTTCTGGGTGATGTCTTTGCTTGTACTCCCCGATACAGCGATGTTTCTCCTGAATGCCTTGGATCTTCAATAAGGTTAGACATTTGCTCATTCATTTGCTCTGCTTCTTGTTCCACCTTTTCTTCACATATGTATTTGAAAATTTCTACATTCAGCTCTTCATTTGTCATCTGTGAAATGCATGCTGTAAAATTATCAACCTGAGGATGTAAGGAAATGTCAGATTTTAGGTCTTCATCCTCTGATCTGGGTGAAATGATTGGCTCAGGTAGATCTTCTTCAAACATCAAGGTAAAACATGCTCAAGGATCTTCATTTTGAGGATTGAAAGTTTGATCCTCCATTGTTGGTGCATTTGGTACAAATAGATCAGCTTCATCCTCGTCAGAATCTGAATAATAAAAGTCAAATCGAGACTATGCCGGTTTGGGCTCCTGAACTGATACCTCTGGTTGTTGATACTGCTCAGCCTCCTCCTCTGTTAAGGTGTCATTGTGGATCTCTGGGTACTCGAAGGCTTTGTCAGTTTCATCTGATAATTCTTCTTGAGGTAATTGTCTGTTTGATCTGTCAGTCTCTGAATGAATTCTGATTGTCTTTGAATACTTTCAAATTGATTCTGGCTTGTTTCAAGCATTGTATCCAACTTTTTGTCTTGTTTCTTGACCCAATCTTTGAGCATGTCAATCATCTGATCTTCATCTGATGGTTCTGATTATTGATGAAGATCGAAGGTAGATGGTGGATGAGATGGAAAATATGACGGTTCTTCGTACCTTGAATGATTCTGATAATTCTGCCATTCTGAAAAGTATATGCATTGATCGCTCGGGTGGTTACCATCACAAATCATACATCTCCCCATTTTGTTCTGATGAGCAAATGTAGCATTGCTTGGTTCTGTCATCCAGTGATAGTCATTGAGCTGTACAACAGGCCTCAGAAAACCAGACTGTTGCTCCAAGATGTGGGGTGTATCTTCTTGTAAGGTTCGTAATCTTTCAATTTCCCAGTAGTGTTCCATTTTTTTCAACCACCTGAAAACAAAAGAAAGAAATAAAAATTACAGATAAAAATAAAGAAAATTAGATACGAGTAAATTAGATAGCTTCAAAATTAATAACTCAAGAAATATAAGTCCCCGGCAACGGCGCCAAAAACTTGACCGGCGTAAACACACACGTATAACGCAAGCGCACGTATCGTTCAAGTAGTATAAAAATATCGATCCCACGAGGACTTAATTCCTACTGTTGTTATTAATTATTGATACTATTTATTTACAGGTATTTAATTATAGGGAGAATGGAATTGATTGCTTTTGGTTGGTTGAATGTGGTTTTGCAAAAATAAAATAAAAACAGACTCAAAAGAAAATACTAAGGAAAATAAAATAAAAGACTCAATGATCTAGGGTCATGACTCCACACAATATTATTATAAAGATGAATTGATTCTCTTATTTATTTGTAATAAATTAATTTGCTAACCTGGAACACGATGATATGCGAAAGCCTCTTCCGATGGTCAGACGTAAATACCGAGTATAACCCAATTGAACCATATGTCTATGTCAACCAAATTACCTGGATTCATTAAGATTAAGTTCCAATTGTGGCTACCCCCGCCCGACAGGTATATGTCTATCCTGTAAGGAAATCTATTAAAGGGTTATCTATCCTCAAAAAGATCGTGAGCTATTGAATCTAAGGCTGAAACCTAAAATGCCTATGTCTTGTTTATTTTAAGTTTACCATATCAATCTTATTGGTGATCAGACAACAAAAAGCATTAAGCTTAAGACTCAATAAACAAACTAAAGAATTACCCATAAAAAGAAAATCAATTATTAAGTGTGGATATTATGTTTCATCACTTCCCTAGAATAAAATAAAATGCTAGGGTTAGAGGATCCACAATTAATATTTCTTATCTAGGAATCTCACTTATTATAATATATAAATTATTTTATATTCTGCTTTCTCAGGAATTAATAATATTAAACATTTAAAACCAGCCATATAGGCGGTAATCCATTTAGTCCAATTACACCAGCCATATAGGCGATAATTATTTGTCACATAAAGACTAGCCATATAGGCGGTAAGGTAATTTATATTTAAACCAGCCATATAGGCGGTAATAAAGTCTAACATTAATTAATCCGGTTAATTATAATTTAAATATTATAATTAAGTGAGATTTACCTAAATAATTATATTAAAGGTTTCACCTTTTACTCCATCGGTAAATTAACTACAAAACATAAAAGAAAAGAGAAGAAGAAGAACTACTATTACTATTACTGAAAATTAAAATACATAATTAAAAATATTATTTATATATACAACACTAGATGCAATCCTCTAAAAATAGGGAAAATCTCCCAAGGAAAGCACACCAAATGAAGTGAAGAGGAGCTGAATTTATAGGCAGATTCGGCTTCTGGCGTCGCGACGCTGAAGTGCTTGGCGTCGCGACGCCAGCACGCGTTTTCAGTCAACACGGCTTTTGACCACGCGCAATGTCGTCAGAATCTGGTGATGACACGTGTCACGCGGTAAAGGTGGTGTAATGAGAAGACGACACGTGGCACACGGTGAATGGCTGAGCTTTCGGTCCAATGATCATCTGACACGTGGCACGCGTTTAGGATTGGTCCAATGAGAGATTAACACGTGGCAGCATGTGATTCACCGGTGATTCGGTCCAATGATAACTCGACACGTGGCAACGCGCTTGCTTTGGTCCAATGAGATTTCGACACGTGGCAGACGGCGTATTTTAGCAGATGACACATGGCAGCGGCGTACGTTAGCATGATCGGCGCACGTTAGCATCCGGCGCATGTTAGCAGGTCACCCAGATTTTGACACATGTCCACAACGCAAGTTAGCAGGCGGCATAATTTAGCCGTCACGACGCGGGATGTCTGGGCGGCGCGACGCTGGTTTTTTCCAAAAATGCCCTTTTGTCCCTTTTTGTCTATTTTGGCCCCAAATTGCCTTCAATGCTTTCCAAACTTGATTTATCTGCAAAATACACAAAACAAATCAAAACGTTCACAAAACTAAAGAAACTATACAAAATATTAGGTTAAATTAGTGGGAAATAGTGATAGATTTACCACTCATCAGGGTTCCACAACTGCCCCAACATGAGGCAATCTTGGACTTATGGGGATCGTTTCAAAGGCTGTACAGGAAGGAGGCAGTCACGTTTTTGGAATCATCCCAAAACCCTTGGCAGAGGCAAATCTTATTGAACCATCAAACGAAGAAGAGTTAATCGTGCTAGATATGTCTGAACGACAGGTAGAAATGATTAACCGTGCTGATACTTTTATTGCTTTGCCAGTTGGCTTGGGTACATTGGAGGAAAGTTTTACAGTGTTATCTTGGGCGAACCTGAACATACACCAAAAACCGCTTGGACTATACAACATTGAAGGATTTTATGATTTCCTTTGTGTGTTTCTTGATGATGCTCGGAGAAATGGATTCGTGTCAAAACTTTTAAAAGAACTCATCTTCACTGCCAGAACTGCTCCAGATCTAATTAACCAAATCTTAGCCTATGAACCACAAATTGACCCTATCATTTCAAAGATAAATTGGCCCGAGGACGATCGTGGTAAGAGGCGTCGGATTAATTTGGATCTTAACCTTTAACCTTTCGTGTAGAGTTTCAGCTAACCAGGTACTATCTTCTAAACTCTTCTTCTACTGTTTAAAACATTGGGGACAATGTCTCATTTAGGTTTGGGGGAGGGAATTAGTTGATCAGTATCTTGTTTTTAGTGGTGTGTTGTTTTTATTTTTGGAATTGATGTATGTGGTCCGATGCAGACAAGAACACTTAGTGTCTCACTTTACTTTGTGACATTCAAGATGATCATTCAAGGAAGATCTGGGCATACACCTTGAAGAGAAAAGATCAAGTGTTGGGAGTATTCAAGGAGTTTCACACCCTGGTGGAGAGAGAAACCGACAAGAAACTCAAATGCATCAGAACAGACAATAGTGTGGTACTAGTGGACGAGTTATAGTCTCGTGAGGGCTTACAGCAACGATACCCACAAATATTTTACAAAAGTAAAAAGATAATAAAACTAATGCACACAAAAGCAAAAAGACAAGAGAAAAAAGAATAAAGAAGTTAGTGACTAATCAGGTGAAACTTCTACTCCAAGTTACTAGTTGTTTTCTTTCTTTCTAAATTACTGAATAAGTAAATTCTCCGATTATATTTACCATTCTCCATATGCACAGCCGACAAAATATTAATCACTCATTTTTACCCACAACAGTCACAAGTGCAGTTGATAAGAGAGTAATATTTTTATCCTAAAGTTTTATCAGAATTCACACCTTTTTACAGCAATGGAATAATTTTTCTGATTTTTCTGATTTTTTTCTTTGATTTTTGATTATTTTTATTATATACAATATCTTCCATCTATGTAGCAAGTGTTGGGTCGGTGGCTCCCAAACCAGTTGGCTTTAGGGCACCAGGTGTTAAGACACCCCTACGAACTTAATTACTCAGACTTCAGATATATATATTTTTACAACATCTTGATCCATGTAGCGAGCTTTGGGCCAGTGACTCCCAAACCAGTTGGCTTTAGAGCACTAGGTGTTAAAACACCCTTACAGACTTAATAACTCGGACCTCAGATGTTTTTTTTTACTCCATCACTTTTTGAGATGCTTTCTCCAATTAAACTAGAGCACTAAATATTACAAACTTTTCAATTACAACTCATGTCCGTATGTTACCATGCATGTTGATAATACCTGCCAACTGAGCATATGAGGATCCATTTTAGTCAGCATTATGGAGAATTCACAAATTAAAATAATTCAAAAGGAAATAAACAAAAATTAACTTGTTCCGAAATAGGTTTTAGACACGTCTCAGGAATGGAAACTCCTTACTCTGCTATCTCTTACCAATTTCACCTTTTTAGTCAAAATAAAAACGCAAAATATTTTTGTAATTTTTGAAAAATTTTCAATTTTTTTTGTATTTTTTGAAAATTTTTGGACTAAAAATAAAAAACAAAGAAGAGTTTAGAAGATAGTATCATGTTAGCTGAAATTTTATACGAAAAGTTAAAGGTTAAGATCCATATTAATCCGACGCCTCTTACCATGATCGACCTCAGACCAATTTATCTTTGAAATGATAGGGTCAATTTATGGTTCATAGGCTAAGATTTGGTCAATTAGATCCAGAGCAGTTCTGGTAGTAAAAAGGAGTTCTTTCATAGGTTTTTTCACGAACCCATTTCTCCGGGCATCATCAAGAAACACACAAAGAAAATCATAAAATCCTTCAACGTTGTACAATCCAAGCAGTTTCTGGTGTATGTTCAAGTTTGCCCAAGATAATACTGTAAAAATTTCCTCCAATGTACCCAAGCCACATGGTAAAGCAATAAAAGCATCAGCACGGTTAATCATTTCTACCAGTCGTTCAGATATACCTGGCACAATTAGCTCTTCTCCGTTTGATGGTATAATAAGATTTGCTTCTACCAAGAGTTTTGGGATGATTCCCAAAACGTTACTGCCTCCTTCCTGTACGGCTTTTGAAACGATCCCCATAAGTTCAAGATTGCCTCTGTCATATACTAAGTGTATATTCCTTGAGCTAAGACTCGACCCAATTCCTATGCTGCCTCTACGTATTGTGGCTTAACACCAACACTAGTACCGCAAAACACAAAGATGTTTTCAACTCGTCTTCTTGAAGTGGCTTCCATATTTTACTCTAGATGTCTTCAAAAGTGCAATGATGAGTTGAATTTATAATACCTGAAAAGGGTGAGTAAAATAATAGCACTAGTACCTGCCAAATGACAATTATTAGTTAAATAGTAAAATAAATCGTGATAGTCAAAAAGGTTTGGATCTTGTCGGAGAAAATAAAAGAAAACAACAAAACAAATTACAATTATTAGGAAAAGACAAAGAGATATAATATGTACAAGAAAAATAACGGCTTGATTGATGTCTATGCGTCAGGGACAAACTTCCCATCTAATTTTCTTATAAATTGGCAAACATGGTCTTTGTGAGTCAGATTCCCAAGACTTAATTGTTGTCTTCTTTTTGGAATTGTGTATGTAATTTGCGAAAGGCTATGTGAACATATCCACTAGGATGCGTCTCAAGAGTCGAAGATATATCATCTAAAGACTCTTTACTCAAGCCATCCCTAATGAATTTAATTTTATCTTCGCGATTATCAGACACCATTCCTAAAGAACGACAATGAGTATTGCAATTCCAGCGTGCACATTTGTAACAAACACCCATTTTCTTAGCTCTACGTTTCTTTGCATAGGTGCTTCTTCCAAAACCAGGCAGATGTGAAATAAAAGAGTCAGAAGACTCATCTGCCAATCGGACCCGTGCTTCAATTACCCAATGAATGTCATTAGGAACACCTTGGATCGTTAGTAATCTCATCCGTTCCAAGCGAGCTTTGTAAACTTTCATCAGTGATTTTTGAGGGAGAGAAGGAAATTGCTTGTGAAGATTTGCGAGCTTCTTCCATCGTGAAATGACTTTACCTGCAAAATTAAACACACACAAAAATAAAACACACTAGATCATAATAAATACACAAATTGCATGGGTTGCCTCCCTGCGAGCGCTAAGTTTAACGTCGTCAGCTAGACGTGACTTCTCGAATGTTAGGCTGGATCTGAAAGTGTGACACTTTCTTTTTGTCGCTCAAATGATTCTCCCCAGTAGTGCTTGACATGCTTTTTTTTAACCTTGAATGTTTTATTGGAGTCGGGATCATGTATCTCAACGGCTCTGTCTGGTAAAACCTTGGTGACCACAAATAGACCTGACCACCGTGATTTTGGCTTCCATGGGAAGAATTTCACCCTTGATTTGTTTAACACTACCTTATGTCATGGTTCTAGTTGTATGCGCACTAACTTCTCATCATGTATTTTTTTGGCCTTTTCTTTGTATAATTTAGCATTCTCAAAAGGCTGATTGTGAAATTCATCCAATTCATTGAGCTTGTGGAACTTTTTCTCTTCTGTTGCTTGTAGTGCAAGAATTGGCTTTTTTCAGTGCAAAAGACGTTTTATCTTCAGGCTCCACAGACAATTGACATGTTTTAAGTTTATCAGTAGAACTTTGAATTGCATTGGAGTTTTGAATGGTACTGTGTATCACATCAAGTCTGAAACATTCCTCCTTCTTTTCATCATTTGGGAAATTCATGGCCTTGAAAACATTGAATGTTACTTCTTGGTCCTGTACCCTCATGGTTAGTTCTCCTTTCTGTACATCAATAATGGTTCGACCTGTAGCCAAGAATGGTCTCCCGAGGATTATCGTCACGTCTTTATCTTCCTCCATATCGAGGACAATAAAATCTGCTGGGAAAATGAATTTGTCAACTTTGACCAGCACGTCTTCAATTGCACCTCTCGGAAATACGAGTGTTCTATCAGCAAGTTGTAGAGAGACTGAAGTGGGCATTGTTTCTCCAACCTGCAGTTTCCTGAAAATAGAAAAAGGTATCAAGTTAACACTCACACCTAAATCACATAAAGCCCTACCAAAGTTATGTTCTCCTATGATGCAATGAATGGTGAAACTGCCAGAATATTTCAACTTTAGGGGAAGATTCCTCTGAATGATGGCACTGCATTCTTCTATCAATGTTACTGTCTCGTAATCTCCCAATCTCTATTTTCGTGAAAGAATGTCTTTCATGAATTTTACATAGCTGGGCATTTGTTCCAAGGCTTCTGCAAATGGAATGTTGATGTGCAGCTTTTTGAACACCTCCAGGAAACGAGCAAACTGCTTGTCCAGTTTGTTTTTCTGAAGACGCTGAGGAAAAAGTGGAGGTGGAGTGATCTGTTATTTTTCCTTTGCTTCTTTTTCCTCCATCTGTTGCTTTGTTTCTTTTGGAACTTCCTCAGCAGTTGTTTTGGCTCCAACATCTTTGTTGATTTCAGTACCATTTCTTAACATGATGGCATGACACTGCTCCTTCCCTATGTTCCTTGGATTTGGTTCTGTGTTGCTGGGAAGATTCCCTGGAGGTCTGTAACTCTGAGCATTGGCCAGTTGTCCGATTTGATTCTCCAGTGCTTTGATAAAAGCTGATTGGTTCTGAAACATAGCATCATACTTTTTTAACTAAGCCAGCACTTCTGCTATTCCTGGTTCATTTGCCTGCTCCAGGCCTTTGTTCTGTTGCTGGAATCCAGGTGGTGGATAGTTCTGCTATTGGAATCCATGTGGTGGATTGTTCTTTTGCCCTGAATTGTTGCCCTATGAAAAATTGGGATGATTCCTCCACCCTGGGTTGTAGGTGTTGGAATATGGATTGTTCCATTGTCTGTTGAAACTGTTGACATAATTCACCGTTTCTTCAAGTTGGTTTGGTTCTGGTGCTCCTCCATATGGTGAAATTGTGGATCCAGTGGTAAGAGTCTCCATAAATTTGCATATCTGATCCAGCTTGGCGTTGACTTCTGTATTGGCTCCACTTTCATAAATTCCTGCAATTCTTTGGATCATGTTTCTTTCTGTTGGCCACAAGGAATTGTTGTTGGCCATTTCTTCGATTAGGTCCCAGGCTTGTTTTCTCCTTTTGCCATCAAAGCTCCTCCAGCAGCAGCATCAATTGTGGTTCTCATCAGTCTAGAAAGTCCATTATAGAAAGTTTGAACTTGAAGCCATTTTTGAATCTCATGGTGAGGATATTTCCGGAGCAATTCCTTATACCTTTCCCAAGCTTTGAAGAGAGTTTCCGAGTCTTGTTGTACAAAGGATATGATGTCATTCCTCAACTTTCCAGTTCTGGCTAGTGGAAAGTACTTTGCAAGAAATTTGGTGGCTAAAGTGTTCCAAGTTGTGATGGAACCTACTGGTAGTGAATGTAGCCAAGCTTTAGCTCTGTCCTTCAAGGAGTATGGAAAAACCCACAGTCTCATTGCTTCTTCAGCTTCTCGGTTGTAATTAAAAGTGCCGCAAACTTCCAGGAAGTTACTGATGTGGGTATTAGGATCTTCAGTTGATTTTCCCCCAAAATACACTGACTGCTGAATCATCTGAATGCATGTTTTGATGTCACATGCATTTGCTGGTAAATGAGGAAGTACAATACAGGAAATAAAGCCGTCGACCACCGAAATGTTCTGTCTCGAATGGGTATTGGTGGTGCAACCTTCAAAGGCTCATGTTCCATGTTGACTAAAGCTTCTTGGCCTTCTCGCCTTTCCTTTCTCAACTGTCTGATGGTTCTTTCAATTTCTGGGTCAAGCAGTTGGAGTTCAAAGCTTCTGTTTCGTCTCATGTAGTTTCTGAGAACCTGAAAACAAAAACAATAAGTAAATAGAAATTAGATACAAGTAACATATCTAACCCCAAAACTAATAGTGAAAGATAAATAAGTCCCCGGCAACGGCACCAAAAACTTGACCGGTGCAT